>JANJGN010000839.1:0-259783 GCA_026770705.1 Isurus oxyrinchus | reverse complement strand
TGAGGGAATATATTTTGAGTGATCTTTACTCTGTATCTAACCCCGTGCTGTACCCTGTCCTGGGAGTGTTTGATGGGGACAGTGTAGAGGGAGGCTTTACTCTGTATCTAACCCCGTGCTGTACCTGTCCTGGGAGTGTTTGATGGAGACAGTGAAGAGGGAGCTTTACTCTGTATCTAACCCCGTGCTGTACCTGTGCTGGGAGTGTTTGATGGGGACAGTGCAGAGGGAGCTTTACTCTGTATCTAACCCCGTGCTGTACCTGTCCAGGGAGGGTTTGATGGGGACAGTGTAGAGGGAGATTTACTCTGTATCTAACCCCGTGCTGTACCTGTCCTGGGAGTGTTTGATGGGGACAGTGTAGAGGGAGCTTTACTCTGTATCTAACCCCGTGCTGTACCTGTCCTGGGAGTGTTTGATGGAGGACAGTGCAGAGGGAGCTTTACTCTGTATCTAACCCCGTGTTGTACCTGTCCTGGGAGTGGTTTGTTGGGGATAGTGTAGAGGGAGCTTTACTCTGTATCTAACCCCGTGCTGTACCTGTCCTGGGAGTGTTTGATGTGGACAGTATAGAGGGAGATTTACTCTGTATCTAACCCCGTGCTGTACCTGTCCTGGGAGTGCTGATGGGGACAGTGTAGAGGGAGCTTTACTCTGTATCTAACCCCGTGCTGTAACCTGTCCAGGGAGTGTTTGATGGGGACAGTGTAGAGGGAGCTTTACTCTGTATCTAACCCCGTGCTGTACCTGTCCTGGGAGTGTTTGATGGGGACAGTGTAGACGGAGCTTTACTCTGTATCTAACCACGTGCTGTACCTGTCCTAGGAGTGTCTGATGTGGAGAGTTCTCGGGTTTTTACTGGAAGCTGTAATGGTGAAATTTTGCTGTCCTTTCCTCACTCCCCGTCACGGAGATGTCGAATTCTGCGTTGAAAGCGACCTGCAGTGAGAGAGTTGACAGCAGGGTTGGGTTTGCACTGCCATTGATCCCAGAGTGACCTGGTGCCAAAGTAACATTGCAGCAACAATCGGAGTGAGGGACACTCCTATCACACTGAACAACAGTATGGGACACACAAAGATCACCTTACACAGATATACTGACAGGAAGGCGAGGATGGAGGGGGGGTCAGAGGGAGGGGTGGGAGGGAGGGGGAGGGTGAGAGAGAGGGGGAGGTCAGGGAGGGAGGGAGGGTGAGAGAGAGGAGGAGGGTGAGGGAGGGGGGAGGGTGAGAGAGAGGGGGAGGGCAGGGAGGGAGGGGAGGGTGAGAGAGAGGGGGAGGGCAGGGAGGGGGTGAGAGAGAGGGGAGGGGCGGGGAGGGTGAGAGAGAGTGGGAAGGCGAGGAGGGAGGGGAGTGTGGGGAGAGAGGGGGGGGAGGGTGGGGAGAGAGGGGGAGGGGTGAGACAGAGGGGGAGGGCGAGGAGGGAGGGGAGGGTGAGAGAGAGGAGGAGGGTGAGGCAGGGGAGAGTGAGAGAGGGGGAGGGGAGTGGAGGGTGAGAGAGAGGGGGAGGGTGAGGGAGGGGAGGGTGAGAGAGAGGAGGAGGGTGGGGAGGGAGGTGAGGGTGAGAGAGATGGGGAGGGCAGGGAGGAAGTGGAGGGTGAGAGAGAGGGGGAGGTGTGGGGAGGGAGGGGAGGGTGAGAGAGAGGGGGAGGGCGGGGGAGGGTGAGAGAGAGGGGGAGGGTGAGCGAGGGGAGGGTGAGAGAGAGAGGGGGAGGGAGTGGAGGGTGGAGAGAGAGGGCGAGGAGGGAGGGGAGGGTGAGAGAGAGGGGGAGGGAGTGGAGGGTGAGAGAGAGGGCGAGGAGGGGAGGAGAGGGTGAGAGAGAGGGGGAGGGCAGGGAGGGAGGGGAGGGTGAGAGAGAGGAGGAGGGTGAGGGAGGGGAGGGTGAGTGAGAGGGGGAGGGTGAGGGAGGGGAGGGTGAGAGAGAGGGGGAGGCTGAGGGAGGGGGAGGGTGAGAGAGAGGGAGAGGGTGAGGGAGAGGGGGAGGGTGAGAGAGAGGGTGAGGGAGGGGAGGGTGAGAGAGTGGGGGAGGGCGGGGAGGGTGAGAGAGAGGAGGAGGGTGAAGGAGGGGAGGGTGGTGAGAGGGGGGAGGGTGAGAGAGAGGGGGAGGGGGGGAGGGTGAGAGAGAGGGGAGGGCGGGGAGGGAGGGGAGGGTGAGAGAGAGGGGGAGGGCGGGGAGGGAGTGGAGGGTGAGAGAGAGGGGGAGGGTGGGGAGGGAGGGGAGGGTGAGAGAGAGGGGGAGGGCAGGGAGGGGGAGGTGTGAGAGAGAGGGGGAGGGCGGGGAGGGAGGGGAGGGTGAGAGAGAGGAGGAGGGTGAGGCAGGGGAGAGTGAGTATGGGACACACAAAGATCACCTTACACAGATATACTGACAGGAGGGTGAGGATGGAGGGGGGTCAGAGGGAGTGGGAGGGGAGGGGGAGGGTGAGAGAGAGGGGGAGGTCGGGGAGGGTTGAAGGAGGAGGGAGGGGAGGGTGAGAGAGAGGGGGAGGGAGGGGAGGGTGAGAGAGGGGGGGAGGGCGGGGGGGAGGGTGAGAGGGAGGAGGGCGGGGAGGGTGAGAGAGAGGGGGGAGGGCAGGGAGGGGTGAGAGAGAGGGGGAGGGCAGGGAGGGTGAGAGGAGAGGGGGGAGGGCAGGGAGGGTGAGAGAGAGGGGGAGGGCGGGGAGGGTGAGAGAGTGGGGAAGGGCGGGGAGGGCGAGGAGGGAGGGGAGTGTGGGAGAGAGGGGGAGGGCGGGGAGAGAGGGGGAGGGTGAGACAGAGGGGGGAGGGCGGGGGGAGGGAGGGGAGGGTGAGAGAGAGGGGGAGGGCGGGGAGGGAGGGGAGGGTGAGAGAGAGGAGGAGGGTGAGGGAGGGGGGAGGGTGAGAGAGAGGGGGAGGGGCGGGGAGGGAGGGGAGGGTGAGAGAGAGGGGGAGGGCAGGGAGGGTGAGAGAGAGGGGGAGGGCGGGGAGGGTGAGAGAGAGGGGGGAGGGCGAGGAGGGAGGGGAGTGTGGGAGAGAGGGGGAGGGCGGGGAGAGAGGGGAGGGTGAGACAGAGGGGGAGGGCGAGGAGGGAGGGGAGGGTGGGAGAGAGGGGGAGGGCGGGGAGGGAGGGGAGGGGTGAGAGAGAGGGGGAGGGCGGGGAGGGAGGGGAGAGTGAGAGAGAGGAGGAGGGCGAGGAGGGAGGGGAGTGTGGGAGAGAGGGGAGGGGCGGAGAGAGAGGGGAGGGTGAGACAGAGGGGGAGGGCGAGGAGGGAGGGGAGGGTGGGAGAGAGGGGGAGGGCGGGGATGGAGGGAGGAGGGTGAGAGAGGGGGAGGGAGGGGAGGGTGAGAGAGAGGAGGAGGGTGAGGGAGGGGGTGGGTGAGAGAGAGGGGGGAGAGCGGGGAGGGAGGGGGAGGGTGAGAGAGAGGAGGAGGGTGAGGCAGGGGAGAGTGAGAATGGGGGACGGAGTGGAGGGTGAGAGGGGGAGGGTGAGGGAGGGGAGGGTGAGAGAGAGAGGGGGAGGGAGTGGAGGGTGAGAGAGAGGGCGAGGAGGGAGGGGAGGGTGAGGAGAGAGAGGGGGAGGGGCAGGGAGGAAGTGGAGGGTGGGGAGGGAGGGGAGGGTGAGAGAGAGGGGGAGGGCGGGAGGGTGAGAGAGAGGGGGGAGGGTGAGGGGAGGGGAGGGTGAGAGAGAGAGGGGGAGGGAGTGGAGGGTGAGAGAGAGGGCGAGGGAGGGAGGGGAGGGTGAGAGAGAGGGGGAGGGAGTGGAGGGTGAGAGAGGGGGGAGGGCAGGGAGGGAGGGGAGGGTGAGAGAGGAGGAGGGTGAGGGAGGGGAGGGTGAGAGAGAGGGGGAGGGTGAGGGAGGGGAGGGTGAGAGAGAGGGGGAGGCTGAGGGAGGGGAGGGTGAGAGAGAGGGAGGGAGAGGGTGAGGAGAGAGGGGAGGGTGAGAGAGAGGGTGAGGGAGGGGAGGAGGCTGAGGGAGGGGAGGGTGAGAGAGGGGAGGAGGCTGAGGGAGTGGAGGGTGAGAGAGAGGGGGGAGGGTGAGGGAGGGGAGGGTGAGAGAGAGGGGGAGGGTGAGGGAGGGGAGGGGTGAGAGAGAGGAGGAGGGGAGTGGAGGGTGAGAGAGAGGGGGAGGGTGAGGGAGGGGAGGGTGAGAGAGGGGGGAGGGCGGGAGGGAGGTGAGGGTGAGAGAGATGGGAGGGCAGGGAGGAAGTGGAGGGTGAGAGAGAGGGGGAGGGCGGGGAGGGTGAGAGAGAGGGGGAGGGTGGGGGAGGAGAGAGAGGGAGGGTGAGAAGAGAGGGGGAGCGGGGGAGGGTGAGAAAGAGGGGAGGGCGGGGAGGGAGTGGAGGGTGAGAGAGAGGGGGAGGGTGGGGAGGGGAAGGGAGGGTGAGAGAGAGGGGTAGGGAGGGGAGGGTGAGAGAGAGGAGGAGGGTGAGGCAGGGGGAGAGAGAGAGAGGGGGAGGGCAGGGAGGGTGAGAGAGAGGGGGAGGGCAGGGAGGGTGAGAGAGAGGGGGAGGGCAGGGAGGGTGAGAGAGAGGGGGGGAGGGCAGGGAGGGTGAGAGAGAGGGGGAGGGCAGGGAGGGTGAGAGAGGAGGGGGGAGGGGCAGGGAGGGTGAGAGAGAGGGGGAGGGCAGGGAGGGTGAGAGAGGAGGGGGGAGGGCGGGGAGGGGTGAGAGAGTGGGGAAGGGCGGGGGAGGGTGGAGAGAGACGGGGAGGGCGAGGGAGGGAGGGGAGTGTGGGAGAGAGGGGGGAGGGCGGGGAGAAGAGGGGAGGGTGAGACAGAGGGAGAGGGGCGGGGAGGGAGGGGAGGGTGAGAGAGAGTGGGAGGGTGAGGGAGGGGAGGGTGAGAGAGAGGAGGAGGGCGGGGAGGGAGGTGAGGGTGAGAGATGGGGAGGGCAGGGAGGAAGTGGAGGGTGAGAGAGAGGGGGGAGGGGAGGGTGAGAGAGAGGGGGGAGGGCGGGGAGGGTGAGAGAGAGGGGGAGGGTGAGGGAGGGGAGGGTGAGAGAGAGAGAGGGGGAGGGGAGTGGAGGGTGAGAGAGAGGGCGAGGAGGGAGGGGAGGGTGAGAGAGAGGGGGATGGAGTGGAGGGTGAGAGAGAGGGCGAGGAGGGAGGAGAGGGTGAGAGAGAGGGGGAGGGCAGGGAGGGAGGGGAGGGTGAGAGAGAGGAGGAGGGTGAGGGAGGGGAGGGTAAGAGAGAGGGGGAGGCTGAGGGAGGGGAGGGTGAGAGAGAGGGAGAGGGTGAGGGAGAGAGGGGAGGGTGAGAGAGAGGGTGAGGGAGGGGAGGGTGAGAAAGAGGGGGGAGGGCGGGGAGGGAGGGGAGGGTGAGAGAGAGGAGGAGGGTGAAGGAGGGGAGGGTGAAAGAGGGGGGAGGGTGAGAGAGAGGGGGAAGGGGAGGGTGAGAGAGAGGGGGAGGGCGGGGAGGGAGGGGAGGGTGCGAGAGAGGGGGAGGGCGGGGAGGGAGGGGAGGGTGAGAGAGAGGGGGAGGGCTGGGAGGGGGAGGGTGAGAGAGAGGGGGAGGGCGGGGAGGGAGGGGAGGGTGAGAGAGAGGAGGAGGGTGAGGAGGGGGAGAGTGAGAGAGAGGGGAAGGGCAGGGAGGGAGGGGAGGGTGAGAGAGAGGAGGAGGCTGAGGGAGGGGGAGGGTGAGAGAGAGGGGAAGGGCAGGGAGGGAGGGGAGGGTGAGAGAGAGGAGGAGGCTGAGGGAGGGGAGGGTGAGAGAGGGGGAGGGAGTGGAGGGTGAGAGAGAGGGGGAGGGAGTGAGGGTGAGAGAGAGGGGGAGGGTGAGGGAGGGGAGGGTGAGAGAGGAGGAGGAGGGAGTGGAGGGTGAGAGAGAGGGGGAGGGTGAGGGAGGGGAAGGGTGAGAGAGGGGGGAGGGCGGGGAGGGGGGGTGAGGGTGAGAGAGATGCGGAGGGCAGGGAGGAAGTGGAGGGTGAGAGAGAGGGGGAGGGTGGGGAGGGTGAGAGAGAGGGGGAGGGTGAGGGAGGGTGAGAGAGAGGGGGAGGGGGGGAGGGTGAGAAAGAGCGGAGGGCAGGGAGGGAGGGGAGGGTGAGAGAGAGGGGGGAGGGCGGGGAGGGAGTGGAGGGTGAGAGAGAGGGGGAGGGTGAGGAGGGAGGGGAGGGTGAGAGAGAGGGGGAGGGAGGGGGAGGGTGAGAGAGAGGGGGAGGGAGGGGAGGGTAGGAGAGAGGGGGAGGGCGGGGAGGGTGAGAGAGAGTGGGAGGGTGAGAGAGAGGGGGAGGGGGGAGGGTGAGAGAGAGGGGAGGGCGGGGAGGGAGGGGAGGGTGAGAAAGAGGGGGAGGGCGGGGAGGAGTGGAGGGTGAGAGAGAGGGGGAGGGCGGGGAGGGAGTGGAGGGTGAGAGAGAGGGGGGAGGGTGAGGAGGGAGGGGAGGGTAGAGAGAGGGGGGGAGGGGAGGGGGAGGGGTGAGAGAGAGGGGGAGGGAGGGGAGGGGAGGGTAGGAGAGAGGGGGAGGGCGGGGAGGGTGAGAGAGAGGTGGGAGGGGTGAGAGAGAGGGGGAGGGGGGGAGGGTGAGAGAGAGGGGAGGGCGGGGAGGGAGGGGAGAGGGTGAGAAAGAGGGGGAGGGCGGGGAGGGAGTGGAGGGTGAGAGAGAGGGGGAGGGTGGGGAGGGAGGGGAGGTTGAGAGAGAGGGGGAGGGCGGGGGAGGGTGAGAGAGAGGGGGAGGGAGGGGGAGGGTGAGAGAGAGGGGGAGGGTGGGGAGGGAGGGGGAGGTTGAGAGAGAGGGGGAGGCGGGGGAGGGTGGAGAGAGAGGGGAGGGAGGGGAGGGTGAGAGAAGAGGGGGAGGGCGGAGAGGGGTGAGAGAGAGGGGGAGGGAGGGGGAGGGTGAGAGAGAGGGGGAGGGAGGGGAGGGTGAGAGAGAGGGGGAGGGTGGGGAGGGAGGGGAGCGTGAGAGAGAGGAGGAGGCTGAGGGAGGGGAGGGTAGAGGGGGAGAAAGGAGGGGAGGGGAGGGTAGGAAAGGAGAGGGATGAGTATAAGGGATGCAGGGGAGCAGAGGGGGAAGGGAAAGAGGGGAGGGGTGGAGGGGGGATGGGGAGAGAGGATTGCGGAGGAGATGAGAGGTGCGAGGCAGAGGGGAAGGAGATGGGAATTGCAGCAGATGGGTTGAGTCTGTGCGCAGCGTGAGTAACATGGAGACAGAGAGAGATAGCAGGGGTGGCTGTCAGGGGAATGGCAGATGATGCAGTGTTCAGATTCAGGACACAGAGGACATTCAGCACTTTGAGAGAACTGGAAACAAACTGATCACTTACATGAGAACCCTTCTTGAAGACTGGATGATTCACACCACAGCTTAATCTTCCAGACACCACCCATCCCTCATTCTGCAGATCACGGCACACAACATGAACACCAGATGTCTAAAACACAACACCACAGGGTCAGATACAGAGTAAAGCTCCCTCTACACCATCCCCATCAAACACTCCCAGGACAGGTACAGCACGGGGTTAGATACAGAGTAAATCTCCATCTACACCATCCCCATCAGACACTCCCAGGACAGGTACAGCACCGGATTAGATACAGAGTAAAGCTCCCTTCTACAGTGTCCCCATCAAACACTCCCAGGACAGGTACAGCACAGGGTTAGATACAGAGTAAAGCTCCCTCTACACCATCCCCATCAAACACTCCCAGAACAGGTAAGGCACGGCGTTAGATACAGAGTAAATCACCATCTACACCATCCCCATCAAACTCTCCCAGGGCAGGTACAGCACAGGGTCAGATACAGAGTAAAGCTCCCTCTACACTGTCCCCATCAAACACTCCCAGGACAGGTACAGCATGGGGATACATACAGAGTAAAGCTCCCTCTACACTGACCCCACCAAACACTCCCAGGACAGGTACAGCACGGGGTTAGATACAGAGTAAAGCTCCCTTTACGCTGTCCCCATCAAACACTCCCAGGACAGGTACAGCACGGGGTTAGATACAGAGTAAAGCTCCGTCTACACCGTCCCCATCAAACACTCCCAGGACAGGTACAGCACGGTGTTAGATACAGAGTAAATCTCCCTCTACACTATCCCATCAAACACTCCCAGGACAGGTACAGCACGGGGTTAGATACAGAGTAAAGCTCCGTCTACACTGTCTACACCAAACACTCCCAGGGCAGATACAGCACGGGATTAGACACAGAGTAAAGCTCCGTCTACACTGTCCCCATCAAACACTCCCAGGACAGGTACAGCATGGGGTCAGATACAGAGTAAATCTCATTCTACGCTGTCCCCAACAAACACTCCCAGGACAGGTACAGCACGGTGTAAGATACCGAGTAAATCTCCAACTACACAGTCCCCAACAAACACTCACAGGACAGCTACAGCACGGGGTTAGATACAGAGTAAATCTCATTCTACGCTGTCCCCAACAAACACTCCCAGGACAGGTACAGCACGGTGTAAGATACCGAGTAAATCTCCAACTACACAGTCCCCAACAAACACTCACAGGACAGCTACAGCACGGGTTTAGATACAGAGTAAAGCTCCATCTACATCGTCCCCATCAAACACTCCCAGGACAGGTACAGCACGGGGTTAGATACAGCGTAAAGCTCCCTTTATTCTGTCCCTATCAAACACTCCCAGGACAGGTACAGCACGGGGTTAGAGACAGAGTAAATCTCCGTCTACACTGTCCCCATCGAACACTCCCAGGACAGGCACAGCAGGGTATTACATACAGAGTAAAGCTCCCTCGACACTGTCCCCATCAAACACTCCTCGGACAGGTACAGCACGGTGTTAGGTATAGAGTAAAGCTCCCTCTACACTGTCCCCATCAAAGACTCCTAGTACAGGTACAGCACTGTGTTAGATACAGAGTTAATCTGCCTCTAGACTGTCCCCAACAAACACTCCCAGGACAGGTACAGTACAGGGTTAGATACAGAGTAAAGCTCCCTCTACACTGCCCCATCAAACACTCCAAGGACAGGCAGAGCACGGGGTTGGATATAGCGTAAAGCTCCTTCAACACTGTCCTCATCAAAGACTGCTAGGACAGGTACAGCACGGGGTTAGATACAGAGTAAAGATTCTTCTACACTGTACCCATCAAACACTCCCAGGACAGGTACAGCACGGGGTTAGATAAAGAGTAAATCTCCCTCTACACTGTCCCCATCAAACACTCCCCGGGCAGGTACAGCACGGGGTTAGATACAGAATAAAGCTCCCTCGACACTATCCCCATCAAACACTCCCAGGACAGGTACAGCACGGGGTTAGATACAGAGTAAAGCTCACTCTACACTGTCCCCATCAAACACTCCCAGGACAGGTACAGCACGGGGTTAGATACAGAGTAAAGCTCCCTGTACACTGCCCCATCAAACACTCCCAGGACAGATGCAGCACAGGGTTAGATACAGAGTAAAGCTCCCTCTACTCTGTCCCCATCAAACACTCCCAGGACAGGTACAGCACGGGGTTAGATACAGAGTAAAGCTCCCTCTACACTGCCCCATCAAACACTCCCAGGACAGATACAGCACGGGGTTAGATACAGAGTAAAGCTCCCTCTACACTGACCCAACAAACACTCCCAGGACAGGTACAGCACGGGGTTAGATACAGAGAAAAGCTCCCTCTATACTGTCCCCATCAAACACTCCTCGGACAGGTACAGCACGGGATTAGATACAGAGTAAATCTCTCTCTACACTGTCCCAATCAAACACTCCAAGGACAGGTACAGCACGGGGTTAGATACAGAGTAAAGCTCCCTCTACACTGCCCCATCAAACACTCCCAGGACAGATACAGCACGGGGTTAGATACAGAGTAAATCTCTCTCTACACTGTCCCCATCAAACACTCCCAGGACAGGTACACACGGGGTTAGATACAGGGTAAGATTCTTCTACACTGTACCCAACAAACACTCCCAGGACAGGTACAGCATCGCGTTAGATATAGGGTAAAGTTCCCTGTACACCGTCCCCATCAAACACTCCCAGGACAGGCACAGCATGGGGTGAGATACAGAATAAAGCTCCTTCTACACTGCCCCAACAAAGACTCCTAGGACAGTTACAGCACAGTGTTTGATACAAAGTAAAGATCTTTCTACATTTTCCCCATTAACCACTCCCAGGACAGGTACAGCATCGCGTTAGATATAGGGTAAAGTTCCCTGTACACCGTCCCCATCAAACACTCCCAGGACAGGTACAGCACGGGGTTAGATACAGAGTAAAGCTCCCCGTACACCGTCCCTATCAAACACTCCCAGGACAGGTACAGCACTGTGTTATGTACAGAGTAAAGCTCCCTCTACTCTGTCCCCGTCAAACACTCCTTGGACAGGTACAGCATGGCGTTAGATATAGGGTAAATTTCCCTGTATACCATCCCCATCAAACACTCCCAGGACAGGCAGAGCACGGGGTTAGATACAGAGTAAATCTCCCTCTACACTTTCCCCATCAAACACTCCTAGAACAGGTGCAGCATGGGGTTAGATACAGGGGCAGGCCTTTCTACACTCACCCCATCAAATACTGTCAGGACAGGTACAGCACGGGAGTACATACAGAGTAAATTTCCCGACACACTGTCCCCATCAAACACTCCCAGGACAGTTAAAACATGGGGTTCGATACTGAGTAAAACTCCGCCTACACTGTCCCCATTAAACACTCCCAGGACAGGTACAGCACAGGAAAGATACAGTGTAAATCCCCCTCTACACAGTCCCCAACAAACACTCCTACGACAGGTGCTGCACGGTGTTAGATACTAACTAAAGCTACCTCTCCATCGTCCCTATCAAACACTCCCAGGACAGGAAAAGCACAGGGTTAGACAACAAGTAAAGCACCCTCTATACTGTCCCCATCAAACACTCCCAGGACAGGTACAGCACGGGATTAGATACAGAGTAAATCTCCCTCTATACTGTCCCCATCAAACACTCCCAGGACAGGTTCAGCACGAGGTTAGATACAGAGTAAAGCTCCCTCTACACTGTCCCCATCAAACACTCCCAGGACAGGTACAGCACGGGGTTAGATACAGAGTAAATCTCCCTCTATACTGTCCCCATCAAACACTCCCAGGACAGGTACAGCACGGGATTAGATACAGAGTTAATCTCCCTCTACACTGTCCCCAACAAACACTGCCAGGACAGGTACAGGACGGGGTTAGATACAGAGTTAATCTCCCTCTACACTGTCCCCAACAAACACTGCCAGGACTGGCTACAGCATGTGGTTAGATATAGGGTACAGCTCCCTCCACACTGCCCCCATCAAACACTCCCAGGACAGGTACAGCACGGGGTTAGATACAGAGTAAAGCTCCCTCTACACTGCCCCCATCAAACACTCCCAGGACAGGTACAGCACGGGGTTAGATACAGAGTAAAGCTCCCTCTACACTGCCCCCATCAAACACTCCCAGGACAGGTACAGCACGGGGTTAGGTACAGAGTAAAGCTCCCTCTACACTGTCCCCATCAAACACTCCCAGGACAGGTACAGCACGGGGTTAGATACAGAGTAAAGCTCCCTCTACACTGTCCCTGTCAAACACTCCCAGGACAGGTACAGCACGGGGTTAGATACAGAGTAAAGTTCCCTCTACACTGTCCCCAATAAACACTCCGAGTACAGGTACAGCACGGTTTTAGATACAGGATAAAGCCCCCTCTATACTGAGAGATAAAAACAAAAAAACTGCGGATGCTGGAAATCCAAAACAAAAACAGAATTACCTGGAAAAACTCAGCAGGTCTGGCAGCATCGGCGGAGAAGAAAAGAGTTGACGTTTCGAGTCCTCATGACCCTTCGACAGAACTTGATTTCGAGTCCAAGAAAGAGTTGAAATATAAGCTGGTTTAAGGTGTGTGGGGGGCGGAGAGATAGAGAGAGAGAGAGGTGGTTGTGTAGACAAACAAGCAGTGATAGAAGCAGATCATCAAAAGATGTCAGCAACAATGGTACAAAAGAACACATAGGTGTTAAAGTTAAAGTTGGTGATATTATCTAAACGAATGTGCTAATTAAGAATGGATGGTAGGGCACTCAAGGTATAGCTCTAGTGGGGGTGTTTTTTTCAATTTTTTTTTATAATGGAAATAGGTGGGAAAAGGAAAATCTTTATAATTTATTGGAAAAAAAAGGAAGGGGGAAACAGAAAGGGGGTGGGGATGGGGGAGGGAGCTCACGACCTAAAGTTGTTGAATTCAATATTCAGACCGGAAGGCTGTAAGGTGCCTAGTCGGAAGATGAGGTGTTGTTCCTCCAGTTTGCGTTGGGCTTCACTGGAACAATGAAGTAAGCCAAGGACAGACATGTGGGCAAGAGAGCAGGGTGGAGTGTTAAAATGGCAAGCGACAGGGAGGTTTGGGTCATTCTTGCGGACAGACCGCAGGTGTTCTGCAAAGCGGTCGCCCAGTTTACGTTTGGTCTCTCCAATGTAGAGGAGACCACATTGGGAGCAACGAATGCAGTAGACTAAGTTGGGGGAAATGCAAGTGAAATGCTGCTTCACTTGAAAGGAGCGTTTGGGCCCTTGGACGGTGAGGAGAGAGGAAGTGAAGGGGCAGGTGTTACATCTTTTGCGTGGGCATGGGGTGGTGCCATAGGAGGGGGTTGAGGAGTAGGGGGTGATGGAGGAGTGGACCAGGGTGTCCCAGAGGGAGTGATCCCTACGGAATACTGTCGGGGGGGTGAAGGGAAGATGTGTTTGGTGGTGGCATCATGCTGGAGTTGGCGGAAATGGCGGAGGATGATCCTTTGAATGCGGAGGCTGGTGGGGTGATAAGTGAGGACAAGGGGGACCCTATCATGTTTCTGGGAGGGAGGAGAAGGCGTGAGGGCGGATGCGCGGGAGATGGGCCGGACACGGTTGAGGGCCCTGTCAACGACCGTGGGTGGAAAACCTCGGTTAAGGAAGAAGGAGGACATGTCAGAGGAACCGTTTTTGAAGGTAGCATCATCGGAACAGATGCGACGGAGGCGAAGGAACTGGGAGAATGGGATGGAATCCTTACAGGAAGCGGGGTGTGAGGAGCTGTAGTCGAGGTAGCTGTGGGAGTCGGTGGGTTTGTAATGGATATTGGTGGACAGTCTATCACCAGAGATTGAGACAGAGAGGTCAAGGAAGGGAAGGGAAGTGTCAGAGATGGACCACGTGAAAATGATGGAGGGGTGGAGATTGGAAGCAAAATTAATACATTTTTCCAAGTCCCAACGAGAGCATGAAGCAGCACCGAAGTAATCATCGATGTACCGGAGAAAAAGTTGTGGAAGGGGGCCGGAGTAGGACTGGAACAAGGAATGTTCCACATATCCCATAAAGAGACAGGCATAGCTGGGGCCCATGCAGGTACCCATAGCCACACCTTTTATTTGGAGGATGTGAGAGGAGTTGAAGGAGAAATTGTTCAGCGTGAGAACAAGTTCAGCCAGACGGAGGAGAGTAGTGGTGGATGGGGATTGTTCGGGGCTCTGTTCGAGGAAGAAGCTAAGGGCCCTCAGACCATCCTGGTGGGGGATGGAGGTGTAGAGGGATTGGACGTCCATGGTGAAGAGGAAGCGGTTGGGGCCAGGGAACTGGAAATTGTTGATGTGACGTAAGGTGTCAGAGGAATCACGGATGTAGGTGGGAAGGGACTGGACAAGGGGAGAGAGAAGGGAGTCAAGATAACGAGAAATGAGTTCCATGGGGCAGGAGCAAGCTGAGACGATCGGTCTACCGGGGCAGTTCTGTTTGTGGATTTTGGGTAGGAGATAGAAGCGGCATCAGTGCCATGCGCCGCTATATGAACACACTCGATCTCTCCCTCCAGCAGCACCGCCGTACCCTTTTTCAAAGCTGCGCGTGCCCCCAGTTTCATTTTATTCTTCGGCTCATCCGACGCCTCAACAAGAAACTTTTTCTCTTTCTCTCAAGTGCTAAGGAACGCAAGGTCCAACAACTCATGGACACCAACACCCATCTAGGAACCTCCACCCCTGCTTGTCTCTCCGTCCCCAACCCATCTTCCTATCCCAACCCCAGCCGTGTATTCACTATACCCCCTGACCTTCCCCTCTCCGATGCTGAACGTTCAGTGCTCATCAAAGGACTTAGTTTCATACCCTTACGCCCTCACCTCAATGAATTTCGGGCTCGGCATGATGCTGAACTCTTCTTCCGCCGTCTTCGTCTCCGTGCTCACTTCTTTGGGCAGGAGTCCTCTGCCCATTCAACAGATCCTTTTACCCACCTCCAATATTCTCCCTCCACCTGGACCCCTCCCTCTGGATTCTTACCTTCTCTTGATCTTTTCATTGAGAACTGTCGGCGCGACATTAGTCGTCTCAATTTCTCTGCTCCTCTCACCCATTCTAACCTGTCTCTCTCTGAACTTACTGCACTCCATTCTCTCAGGTCCAACCCTGACATTGTCATCAAACCCGCTGACAAGGGTGGTGCTGTTGTTGTCTGGCGCACTGACCTCTACCTCGCGGAGGCTGAGCGTCAACTCACAGACACTTCCTCCTACCTTTCCCTGGACCATGACCCCACCACTGAACATCAAGCCATTGTTTCCAGGACTGTCACTGACCTCATCTCCTCTGGGGATCTCCATCCCACAGCTTCCAACCTGATAGTCGCCCAACCTCGGACGGCCCGCTTCTATCTCCTACCCAAAATCCACAAACAGAACTGCCCCGGTAGACCAATCATGTCAGATTGCTCCTGCCCCACAGAACTCGTTTCTCATTATCTTGACTCCCTTCTCTCTCCCCTTGTCCAGTCCCTTCCCACCTACATCCGTGATTCCTCTGACACCTTACGTCACATCAACAATTTCCAGTTCCCTGGCCCCAACCGCTTCCTCTTCACCATGGACGTCCAATCCCTCTACACCTCCATCCCCCACCAGGATGGTCTGAGGGCCCTTAGCTTCTTTCTCGAACAGAGGCCCGAACAATCCCCATCCACCACTACTCTCCTCCGTCTGGCTGAACTTGTTCTCACGTTGAACAATTTCTCCTTCAACTCCTCTCACATCCTCCAAATAAAAGGTGTGGCTATGAGTACCTGCATGGGCCCCAGCTATGCCTGTCTCTTTATGGGGTATGTGGAACATTCCTTGTTGCAGTCCTACTCCGGCCCCCTTCCACAACTCTTTCTCCGGTACATCGATGATTACTTCGGTGCCGCTTCGTGCTCTCGTCGGGACTTGGAAAAATTTATTAATTTTGCTTCCAATCTCCACCCCTCCATCATTTTCACGTGGTCCATCTCTGACACTTCCCTTCCCTTCCTTGACATCTCTGTCTCAATCTCTGGTGATAGACTGTCCACCAATATCCATTACAAACCCACCGACTCCCACAACTACCTCGACTACAGCTCCTCACACCCCGCTTCCTGTAAGGACTCCATCCCATTCTCCCAGTTCCTTCACCTCCGTCGCATCTGTTCCGATGATGTTACCTTCAAAAACGGTTCCTCTGACATGTCCTCCTTCTTCCTTAACCGAGGTTTCCACCGACGGTCGTTGACAGGGCCCTCAACCGTGTCTGGCCCATCTCCCGCGCATCCACCCTCACGCCTTCTCCTCCCTCCCAGAAACATGATAGGGTCCCCCTTGTCTTCACTTATCACCCCACCAGCCTCCGCATTCAAAGGATCATCCTCCGCCATTTCCGCCAACTCCAGCATGACGCCACCACCAAACACATCTTCCCTTCACCCCCCTTATCGGCATTCCGTAGGGATTGCTCCCTCCGGGACACCCTGGTCCACTCCTCCATCACCCCCTACTCCTCAACCCCCACCTATGGCACCACCCCATGCCCACGCAAAAGATGTAACACCTGCCCCTTCACTTCCTCTCTCCTCACCGTCCAAGGGCCCAAACACTCCTTTCAAGTGAAGCAACATTTCACTTGCATTTCCCCCAACTTAGTCTACTGCATTCGTTGCTCCCAATGTGGTCTCCTCTACATTGGAGAGACCAAACGTAAACTGGGCGACCGCTTTGCAGAACACCTGCGGTCTGTCCGCAAGAATGACCCAAACCTCCCTGTCGCTTGCCATTTTAACACTCCACCCTGCTCTCTTGCCCACATGTCTGTCCTTGGCTTGCTGCATTGTTCCAGTGAAGCCCAACGCAAACTGGAGCAACAACACCTCATCTTCCGACTAGGCACTTTACAGCCTTCCGGTCTGAATATTGAATTCAACAACTTTAGGTCGTGAGCTCCCTCCCCCATCCCCACCCCCTTTCTGTTTCCCCCTTTTTCCTTTTTTTTCCCTATAAATTTTATAGATTTTTCTTTTCCCACCTATTTCCATTATTTTTAAATATTTTAAAATCTTTTATGCTCTCTCCACCCCCACTAGAGCTGTACCTTGAGTGCCCTACCATCCATTCTTAATTAGCACATTCGTTTAGATAATATCACCAACTTTAACTTTAACACCTATGTGTTCTTTTGTACCATTGTCACTGACATCTTTTGATGATCTACTTCTATCACTGCTTGTTTGTCTACACAAGCACCTCTCTCTCTCTCTATCTCTCCGCCCCACACACACACCTTAAACCAGCTTATATTTCAACTCTTTCTTGGACTCAAAACTCAAGTTCTGTCGAAGGGTCATGCGGACTTGAAACGTCAACTCTTTTCTTCTCCACCGATGCTGCCAGACCTGCTGAGTTTTTCCAGGTAATTCTGTTTTTGTTTTTCTCCCCTCTATACTCTCCCATCAAACACTCCCAGGACAGGTACAGCACGGGGTTAGATACAGAGTAAAGCTCCCTCTACACTGTCCCCATCAAACACTCCCAGGACAGGTACAGCACGGGGTTAGATACAGAGTAAAGCTCCCTCTACACTGTCCCCATCAAACACTCCCAGGACAGGTACAGCACGGAGTTAGATACAAAGTAAAGCTCCCTCTACACTCTCCCTATCAAACACTCCCAGGACAGGTACAGCACGGGGTTAGATACAGAGTAAATCTCCCTCTACACTACCCTCATCAAACACACCCAGGGCAGGTACAACATCATGTTAGATACAGGGTAAAGTTCCCTGTACACCATCCCCATCAAACACTCCCAGGACAGGCACAGCACGGGGTTAGATACAGAGTAAAGCTCCCTCTACACTATCCCCATCAAATACTCCCAGGACTGGTGCAGCACGGGGTTAGATACAGGGGCAGGTCCCTCTACAGTGTCCCCATCAAACACTCCCAGGACAGGTGCAGCATGGGGTTACATACAGAGTAAAGCTCCGTCAACACTGTCCCCATCAAACACTCCTAGGACAGGTACAGCACGGTGTTATATACAGAGTAAATCTCCCTCTACACGGTCCCCAATAAACACTCCGAGTACAGGTACAGCACGGGTTTAGATACAGGATAAAGCTCCCTCTACACTCTCCAATCAAACAGTCCGAGGACAGGTACAGCACGGTGTTAGATACAGCATAAAGCACCCTCTGCACTCTCCCTATCAAACACTCCCAGGACAGGTACAGCACGGGTTTAGATTATGAGTAAAGCTCCCTCTACACTGTCCCCATCAAACACTCTCAGGACAGACACAGCACAGGGGTAGATACAGAGTAAATCTCCCTCTAAACTGTCCCCATCAAACACTCCCAGGACAGGCACAGCACGGGGTTAGATACAGGGTACAGTTCCCTCCACACTGTCCCCATCAAACACTCCCAGGACAGGTATAGCACGGGGTTAGATACAGAATAAAGCTCCCTCTATACTGTCCCCATCAAACACTCCCAGGACAGGTACAACATTGGTTTAGATACAGAGTAAATCTCCCAGTACACTGTCCCCATCAAACACTCCCAGGACAAGTACAGCATTGTGTTAGATTCAGAGTAAAGCTACCTCTATACGGTCCCTATCAAACACGCCCTGGACAGGTACAGCACGGGTTTAGATACAGTGTAAAGCTCCCGTACACCTTCCCCATCAAACAATCTCTGGACAGACACAGCACTGGGTTAGATTCAGAGTAAAGCTCCCTCTACACTGTCCCCATCAAACACTCCCAGGACAGGTACAGCACGAGGTTAGATACAGAGTAAATCTCCCTCTAAACTGTCCCTATCAAATACTCCCAGGACAGGTAAGCACAGTGTAAGATACAGAGTAAAGCTCCCATTACTCCGTCCCTAACAAACACTCCCAGGACAGGTACAGCATGGAGTTAGATAGAGAGTAAAGCTCCCTCTACACTGTCCCCATCAAACACTCCCAGGACAGATACAGCACGGGGTTAGATACAGAGTAAAGCTCCCTCTACACTGTCCCTATCAAACACTCCCAGGGCAGGTACAGCACGGGGTTAGATATAGGGTAAAGTTCCCTGTACACCGTCCCCATCAAACACTCCCAGGACAGGTACAGCACGGTGTGAGATACAGACTAAAGCTCCTTCTACACTGCCCCATCAAAGACTCCTAGGACAGTTACAGCACAGTGTTAGATACAGAGTAAAGACCTTTCTAAATTGTCCCCATTAAACACTCCCAGGACAGGTACAGCACAGGGTTAGATACAGAGTAAAGCTCCCACTACACTGTCCCCATCAAACACTCCCAGGACAGGTACAGCACGGGGTTAGATACAGAGTTAAGCTCCCTCTACCCTGTCCCCATCAAACACTCCCAGGACAGGTACAGCACGGGGTTAGATACAGAGTAAAGCTCCCACTACACTGTCCCCATCAAACACTCCCAGGATAGGTACAGCACGGGGTTAGATACAGAGTAAAGCTCCCTCTACACCGTCCCCATCAAACACTCCCAGGACAGGTACAGCACAGGGTTAGATACAGAGTAAAGCTCCCTCTACACTGTCCCCATCAAACACTCCCAGAACAGGTACAGCACGGGGTTAGATACAGAGTAAAGCTCCCTCTACACTGTGCCCATCAAACACTCCCAGGACGGGTACAGCACGGGGTTAGATACAGAGTAAAGCTCCCTCTACTTTGGAAATTAGTTTGATGTAATTGTCACCATACCTGCATCATGGTGATCTTTTTAAAGGAGAGGCAGCTGGGATGGATGAAGTTGAGTTGTGTGTTGGAGGAGTCTTCATGAGCGTTCTGCAGAACCACAGTCACTATCAACACTGTCGTCTGCCCAATCACCACCACGTCACCCCTAAGGAGACATCGAACACCAGTATAACTCCTGTCCTCACTGAGCCCTCTTTGGTATGTCAATTTGACCCCAATTGGAAAGAGCTTCAGTTAGCAGATGTAGGTTAGAATAAACTTCACAGCAGTGACCCAGGTAAAGAAATCATTAAAATAATCAAACAGGAGAATGCTGACCTATCTGTGGAGAGAACTAAGGGGTCAAAGAAATGGTTTAACTTTGAAAAGTGCCGATTAGAGCACAGCTGGAGTGTCTGGGAGCAGTTCCAGGCAGCTTGCATTTCGAAGGATATATTCATCTTGGAGGGAGTGCAGTGTAGATTCACCAGAATAATACCTGGACTCCGGGTTTCAATTCCAAGGAGAGATTGAAACAAACCATGACTGCCTTCCCGGAATTTAAATGGTTACAGGGTGTTCTGATCAAATCATTCAAGTTATTAGGGGGAACAGATTGAGTCAATATTAGCTATTTCTGCTGATTGTGGACTAGGGAGAATAGATTAAAAGTTAGAGTCAGACCTTTTGGGAACGAGATGAGGAAGGCTGCGTTTACTAATGCCACAATACCAGGGGGAGGACTCCCTGCACATGTGCAGTTGCAGTCACAGCCTCAATGCCAGGATGCCAGCTACTTGCCTTTTGAAAAAAACAAGTTGGCTTCACAAAGACTAACAATGAAGCCCATGTTCCCCTTTTTAGGCCTGTTCAATCCTTAACTAATTGCAAGGTCTTGTATTTAGTTGATGTATCATTTTTCAACGCTCCCAACATAAAATGGAACCTGGCTAGCTCAGTCGATGAAACATGCAATTTTTGAGACATTTAAGGGAATAAGTTAAGGAAAGTATCAAACTTAAGAATAAAGAATAAAACATTTAATTGCGCAAGGCTGAGTGGCAGGTCAGATGATTGGTCAGAATATGAAGAATGGCAGAAAATGACTAAAAATGTAATCAGGAGAAAGACATCAGAGTATGAGAGGAAGCTAGCAGGAAATGTAAAAATGTATAGCAAGAGTTTTTAAAAAGGAAACAGGTATTTAAAAAGGAAAAGAATAAAGTGACTGTTGGTCCTCTAGAAGTGACAGTGTGAGTTAATAGTAGATAATAAGGAAATGGTGAATGAAATGGACAAATATTTTGCTTCTGTGTTCACTGTAGAGATACAAAAACACTCCAGTAATAGCTGCAAATCAGGAGGTGAACGGGAGAAAGGAACTTGGTGAAATTGAAATCACTGGGGAAATGGTATGGAGCAAATGGATGGAGCTGTGGGCTGGCAGGTCTCCAGGTCCCGATAGGTTACATCCTTGGGTCTTAAAAGAGGGGCTAATGTGGTAGTTAACGTGCTGGTGTTAATTATCCAAAATCCCCTAGATTCTGGAAAGGTTCCATCAGACTGGAAAGTAGCAAATATAAACCCTCCATTCAAGAAGGGAGAGAGGCAGAAAACAGGAAACGATAGGCCAGTTAGTGTGACGTGTGTCATGGGGAAGGTGCTGGAGTTGATCATTAAGGTGGTTATAGCTGGGCACTCAGAACAGCTCAAGGTGATTGGGAAGAGTCAGCATGGTTTTCTAAAAGGAAAATTGTGTTAAAGCAGTTTATTGGAGTTTTTTTGAAGGAGTAACATGCACAGTGGATAAAGGGGGCCTGTAGACCTACTGTACTTGGATTTCCAGAAGGAATTTGATCAGATTTGATCAGATAACAACTGTTATTAGGGAAAATACTGGTATAGGGGGTAACATATTAGTATGGAGAGAAGATTGGCTATACCTGGCTGACTGGCAGAACACACAGAATGTGCATAATTGGGTATTTTTCAGATTGTCAGGATACGATGAGTAAAGTCCCACAGGGATCTATGGACGGGCTTAGATACAGAGAAAAGCTCTGTTGTTGTGAAGGGGACATGAGGAGGTTGCAGATGGATATAGACAGGCTGAGTGCATGGGCAAAGATCTGGCAGATGGAGTTTAATGTGGGAAAATGTGAAGTTGTTCACTTTGGCAGGAAGAATAAAAAAGCAGAGTATCATTTAAATGGAGAACCACTGCATAATTCTGAGGTGCAGAGGGATCTGGGTGTTCTTGTACATGAGTCACTAAAAGTTAGTTTGCAGGTACAGCAAGTAATCAAGAAGGTTAATGGAATGTTATCCTTTATTATGAGAGGGATTGAACATAAAAGTAAGGGTGTTATGCTTCAGTTATACAGGAGATTGGCGAGACTGTGTCTTGAATACTACGTACAGCTTTGGCCTCCTTATTTAAGGAAGGATGTAAATGTACTGGAGATGGTTCAGAGGAGGTCTACTCGATTGATACCTGGAATGAGCGAGTTGTCTGATGGGGAAAGGCTGGATAGACTGGGCTTGTTTCCACTGGAGTTTGGAAGAGTGAGGGGTGGTTTGATTGGAATATACAAGATCCTGAATTGACAAGGTGGATGTGGAAAGGATGTTTCCTCTTGTGGCTGAGTCCAGAACTAGGGGGCATGGTTTAAATTTAGGGACAGAGATGAGGAGAATTTCTTTCTGTCAGAGGGTTGTGGGACTTTGAGACTCTCTGCCTCAGAAGCTGGTGGAGGCGGGTCATTGAATATTTTTATGGCAGAGGCAGATAGATTCTTGTTAGGCAAGAGAATCAAAGGTTATTGGGGGTAGATTGGAATGTGGAAAGGGAAACACAAACAGATCAGCCATGAACTTACTGAATGGCTGGGCAGGCTCGAAGGGCTGAATGGCCTACTGACGCTCCTATTTCACACGTTTAGGAAATGGAGACAGTTTAAACAAGCTATATTTGTATTTGTGGTTGTTAGGAACGAGTTTTAGCTTTAAAGTTTAAGTTTGATTTGTATTTCTGTATTTGCATGTTGAGACAAGGTCAAATTGAATCGTAGTTTCACTTTGAAAGGTGCCTGCATTTCCAGTGAGTTTCTAACAACTGTTGAAGAGAAGTTCAAGCAAACCCAAGAGTAGAAGAAACTGTGCTGTTGCCTAGCAACAGAGGTCCAGAGACACAGAAAAAACAGCAGTTCGAGCGCAGTAGAAATAAGGTGCCAGGACATGAAAAGGGACAGATAGCAGGTTCCACACCAAAGAAGAAAGTCCCCAAAATCCAGGGGAGTGGAACAGGAGAAAGTCCCAAGAAGGCCTTCTAGTCAAAGCAAGGACAGGAACCTGGAAAAGGTCCTGTCAGTGAAGTTAAGGGTGAGGAGCAGCAGAAGGCCCCAAAATTCAAGCATAAAGGAAAAAAAAGCTGCGAGAAGCAGATTTAAAGCGAGAAGCCAGCAGGCCCAGAAAGGGCTGAAGGTCTGTAACTGTTTGCTATGGGCAGGTAAAGCAGTGGTGTCCAGTGGACAGCTGAATCAGTGAGAGAGAGTGCATGGAAGACAGCTTGAGTGCTTGTGGTGACCCAGGAGAGAGGAACATTGGAAGGAGAGTTCGAAGCCCTGGAGGTGAACACTTGTGGAAGGCATCTAAGAGAAAGCGCCAATTTGGGAGAAGATTGCAAAGTGAGTTCTTGGAAAGTGGAGTTTGGGAGCCCTCGTGTGAAAGATGGAATTCAGTGAGACTGGTTAACTCACGGTGTGACAAGCATCTGTGGGGAGTTGATGAGAGATCCATAGCATCTGTCGAGGGTGGTCAGTTGGTTTAAGAGTGTGGTGTGTCTGACCACAAGTTGCCAATCAGTTTACATGGACTGTGTACTTACTGTAAACATTAGAGTAAAGATAGCTTTTGTAACTCATGCTATCCTTACAAATCTGTCTATATTTGTAAAGGTACAGTTACGGGTGAAGGAGTATTGTAATATAGTTCATCTTTTCTTGTTAAATAAATGTTTCACACTTTTGTTAAAAGTTCATCAGCTGACTCCTGAGACTCTGTTCAGTAGCCACTCTTCATGTATCTAAACAAACAAATAAAAGTTAGGATCTGTCAAGCTGGGCTCCATCCTGGGATCAGGCTTGATCTGCAGTAACAAAAACAAAAATTGCTGGAAAAACTCAACAGGTCTGACAGCATCTGCGGAAAGGAAGACAGGTTTAACGTTTCTAGTCTGTATGACTCTTCATCAGAACCCGCAGTAACATCAGCTGGGATTGTAACAGTATGTTCATATGTAAAACATACTTCAGAGAACTCCATAAATGAAGAAGATATATCATTAGGAAGTAAAAGAGATTCCCAACTTCCAATGTGAAGAGTCGATTAGAATACTTAGTTTAATATTTACCGAAAGGTAAATAAGTGGTCAATAGAAAAACAATTTTGACTAAAATATTTAGGAAAAAATTCATGACCCAAGATGGGATTTGAAATGATGTTCCTGGGATTGAGCTATCCATTCTGAGTGGTAAACCCCTCCACAAAGCTGTTATACACCCGATCTAGCTTAAGGAGACTACACACAAAATCTCACTGAGATTCCCACCACAGGTTGGGAAGCGGGATGAATTGTTGCGGTGAGTGATATTTTGCTCTGTGCGACAGTGAATTCGATGCCCATCCAAACTCCTGAGACCAATCCGAAAGGCGATTTCACTGTTGCACGGAGAACAATGTATCTCAGTGGCAACAATTCAGCACATGTGCTGGTGATCACGGTGTGGGCTGAGTGGGCACGTGGGACTGTTCCTGATATCTTTCTGGTCAGGGGCAGGAGTTACAGTGAATGAGGACAGACTTCTGCACATCAAGGCTGTTAGACGTTTGAAATTCTCTTCTGCAAACGACAGTTGGTGCAAGGTCAATTATTCATTTTAAAGCTGTGAGACTGATAGGTTATTGTTAACCAAAGGGGATTCTTTACTTTCTCTCTCAGCATGTGGGAGAAGCTGGCTGGTTCAGTATTTATTACCCATCCTTAATTGCCCTTGAGAAGGTGGTGGTGAGACACCTTCTTGAACGGCTGCAGTTACATACGAACATATGAATTAGGAGCAGGAGTCGGCCACCCGGCCCCTCGAGCCTGCTCCGCCATTCAGTAAGCTCATGGCTGATCTGAATGTAACCTCAACCCCACATTCCTGCCTTCCCCGATAACCATTCACCCCCTTGTTAATCAAGAAACTATCTAGCTCTGTCTTAAAAATATTCAAAGACTCTGCTCCCACTGCGTTTTGCGGAAGAGAGTTCCATAGATTCTGAACCCTCAGAGAAAAACATTCTCCCCATCTCTGTCTTAAATGAGTGACCCCTTATTTTTAAACAGTGACCCCTCGTTTTTGATTCTCCCACAAGAGGAAACATCTTCTCCACATCCACCCTGTCAATACCCCTCAGGATCTTAAAGGTTTCAATTAAGTCCCCTCTTACTATTCTAAACTGCAGTGGATACAAGCCTAACCTGTCCAGCCTTTCCTCATAAGACAACCGCCCATTCCTGGTATTAGTCTAGTAAACCCGGTCTGAACTGATTCTAATGCATTTACACCTTTCTTTAAGTAAGGAGACAAGTATTGTTCACAATACTCCAGGAGTGGTCTTAGTACCCTGTACAGCTCAAGCACAGCCTCCCTCCGTTTGTTATCAATTTCCCTCACAGTAAATGATAACATTGTATTAGTTTTCCTAATTACCTGCTCCACCTGCATACTCACCTTTTGTGATTCATGCACCAGGACACCCAGATCCCTCTGAATCTCAGAGCTCTGCAATCTCTCACCATTTAGATAATAAGCTTCTTTTTTATTCTTCCTGGCCAAAAGGAAAGATTTCACATTTGCCTACCTCATACTCCATTTGCCAGACCTTTGCCCACTCAGGAAATCTATCTATGTCACTTTGTAGCCTCCTTATGTCCTCTTCACAATTTACTTTTCTACCAACTTTGTCCCATCAGCAAATTTAGCAAACATTCCTCCGGTCCCTTCATCCAGGTCATTGATATAAAATGTAAAAAGCTGGGGTCCCAGCACTGATCCCTGTGGCACACCACTCGTCATATCCTGCCAACCATCAAAAGACCCATTTATGCCAACTCTCTGCACCCTGTTAGCTAGCCAATCTTCTACCCATGCCAATATGTTACCCGCTTCACCATGAGCTTTTATTTAATGCAATAACCTTTGATGTGGCACTTCATCAAATATCTTCTTGAAATCTAAGTACAGTACATGGACTGGTTCCCCTTCATCCACAGCACATGTGATTCCTTTAAAGAACTCCAATAAATTGGTTAGACATGATTTCCCTTTCACAAAGCCATGTTGACCCTTGAATGTTTCTAAGTGCCCTGCTATAACTTGCTTAATAGCTTCTGAAATGTTCCCTGTGACAGATGTTAGGCTAACTGGCCTATAGTTTGCAGCTTTCTGTGTCCCTCCCTTTTTGAATGAAGGAGTTCTGTTTGCTATTTTCAAATCTAATGGAACCTTCCCTGAATCTACAGAATTTTGGGAAATTAAAACCAGTGCATCAACAATCTCACTAACCACTTCTTTCTAGACCTTAGGGTGAAGCACATCTGGACCTGGGGATTTGTCAGCCCACAGCCCCAACTATTTGCTCAATACCACTTCCCTGGTGATTGGAATTTTCCCCAAGTTCCTCCCTCCCTTCCATTGCCTGATTTACAGCTATTTCTGGGATGTTACTGGTGTCCTCTACAGTGAAGAACAAAGCAAAATACCTGTTTCATTCACCCACCATTTCCCTACGTTTTGTTATTGCATTATCAAGTCCGTATGACTCTTCTTCAGAGCTGGGCTGAGCTTTGAAGAAGATGCATACAGAATCAACACGGTAACTCTGTCTCTCTATCCACGGCTGCTGTTAGACCTGCTCAGTTCGTCCAGCGCTTTGTTTTCATGATGGCGAAGTAACTACTCACCTCCTGCAGCTAAGAGTGAGTTTACCCCTGCCTAAACAGCAAGAAAGAAAGCGTCTAGAAAGAATTTAGCCTCCTTACACAGAAATTTCCAGTTACTGCTAATTCCAGGCTAGACCAGATTTTAAGAGCAAAATTTAAGAGCGGAATTAACACTGAAAACTCCCACCTGACCAAACTCCAAGGGCAGGGGGCAGGGTCTGCTCACCCAGGGGTAAAAAGATGTGGGGTGATGTCAGGCAGAACCCCTGATGTTATCCCGCCCCATTTAAATATTCAGGAAGGGAGGGGGGTGCAGCTTAACCAGCTGGGGGCCCGCCGACCTGTCAGTGGCCCAATCGAGACCATTTACAGGATCATTGAGACAATTAAAGGAGCTGCCTGTCCAACCTTAAGGCTGGTGGGCGGTCCAGGAGCCCCGGCGGGGAATAGAGAAAACAGGAAACCTCATCCACCCGGCGGGGTGAGGCTACATGCAGGCTTTTAAAAATGTTAATAAAGTTATCGTGTAAATTAGGAACATGTCCCGTCTCATGTGACATTGTCACACGATGGGGGGCATGGTTAGGGAGGTTTGTTTTGTCTAGTTTGAACATGTTTCAAAGTGGAAGTGATCTCCCTGAGGCTGCACTGAGCCTCAGGGTGATGTGGGCTCCTTTGTGTGCCAGCAGGAGAGAGAGCACTCTCGCGTTTGGGGAACCCAACACCCTCCCCCCCCCCCCCCCCACCACTGCCCACACAGGGAGTGCATAGCGCTTCCCGCCGGATGGGCTTTAATTGGCCGGCCCACCTAAAATGGCGGTGGGGCCTGCTTCTCCGGCGGGGATCAGCTCCCTGCCCAACGGAGATTGGAGCGTGCCCACCCACCCGACAGGCAGCACATTCTGCCCTCGCTCTTCACTCAGTTAGTCGGCTGTACTCTGTTTGCAGTTAAGGGATTCAGGGACATGGAGCAAAGCCCTTTGGATGGAGTAAGGTACAGATCAGCCCTGATCTCACTGAATGGCAGACTAGCTCGAAGGGCTGAATGGCCTCCTCCTGTCACTGTGTATCAGGCTCGAGGTGCTGAACAGCCTCTTCCTATCGCTGTGTAACAGTCTGAAGGGGCTGAATGGCCTTCCCATGTTGCTGTGTGAAACCATGGGAAGGGGGAGAGCCTCGCCTCCGATGGAACTTCTTTCTCCTGACGCAAGATGTGCGTCAAAAAAGAGTAAAATTTAAACTCATTCACCGTGACCACAGGAATTTGCTTCACCCTTGACCTTTCACATCTCAAATAAGTGAGCAAGGAAATGGTTGCCAAGGTCTTACCCTGAGAAGGTGAAGGCGACTCTCAGATAGTCCACACACTCATTCTCCACTCCACAGTCCTTCTCGAATGGGAGCTGCAACAGTGGAAAAGGTGCTGAATGAGTCTGCTCCCACGCCAACTCCAACTCAGCATGTCACACACCGTCACTCAGCACGGCCTGCACCCAGCATCCTGTCTGATATACTGTATCTCTACTGATGTTAATCCAGCTCCCTCACACTGTCACTCAGTAACCCCTCTCCCCCAGCTCCCTGTGTTACTGACTGTATCTCTACTGATGTTAATCCAGCTCCCTCACACCGTCACTCAGTAACCCCACTCCCCCAGCACCCTGTGTTACTGACTGTATCTCTACTGATGTTAATCCAGCTCCCTCACACTGTCACTCAGTAACCCCTCTCCCCCCAGCACCCTGTGTTACTGACTGTATCTCTACTGATGTTAATCCAGCACCCTCACACTGTCACTCAGTGACCCCCCACCCCCCTTCACCCCGTGTTACTGACTGTATCTCTACTGATGTTAATCCAGCTCCCTCACACATTCACTCAGTAACCCCTCTCCCCACAGCAAACTCTGTTACTGACAATATCTCTACTGATGTTAATCCAGCTCCCTCACACTGTCACTCAGTAACCTCTCTCCCCCAACGCCCTGTGTTACTGACTGTATCTCTACTGATGTTAATCCAGCTCCCTCACATTGTCACTCAGTAACCCCTCTCCCCCAACGCCCTGTGTTATTGGCTGTATCTCTACTGATGTTAATCCAGCTCCCTCACACTGTCACTCAGTAACCCCTCACCCCCCAGCACCTTGTGTTATGACTATCTCTACTGATGTTAATCCAGCTCCCTCACACTGTTACTCAGTAACCCCTCTCCCCCCAACGCCCTGTGTTACTGACTGTATCTCTACTGATGTTAATCCAGCTCCCTCACACTGTCACTCAGTGACCCCTCTCCCCCCAGCACCCTGTGTTACTGACTGTATCTCTACTGATGTTAATCCAGCACCCTCACACTGTCACTCAGTAACCCCTCACCCCCCAGCATCTTGTGTTACTGACTGTATCTCTACTGATGTTAATCCAGCTCCCTCACACTGTCACTCAGTAACCCCTCTCTCCCCACGCCCTGTGTTACTGACTGTATCTCTACTGATGTTAATCCAGCTCCCTCACACAGTCACTCAGTAACCCCACTCGCCCCAGCACCCTGTGTTACTGACTGTATCTCTACTGATATTAATCCAGCTCCCTCACACATTCACTCAGTAACCCCTCTCCCCCCAGCACCCTGTGTTACTGACTGCATCTCTACTGTTGTTAATCCAGCTCCCTCACACTGTCACTCACTAACCCCTCTCCCCCCAGTGCCCTGTGTTACTGACAGTATCTCTACTGATGTTAATCCAGCTCCCTCACACTGTCACTCAGTGACCCCTCTCCCCCAGTGCCCTGTGTTACTGACTGTATCTCTACTGATGTTAATCCAGCTCCCTCACACTGTCACTCAGTAACCCCTCTCCCCCAGTGCCCTGTGTTACTGACTGCATCTCTACTGCTGTTAATCCAGCTCCCTCACACTGTCACTCAGTAACCCCTCACCCCCCAGCACCCTGTGTTACTGACTGTATCTCTACTGATGTTAATCCAGCTCCCTCACACTGTCACTCAGTAACCCCTCTCCCCCCAGCGCCCTGTGTTACTGGCTGTATCTCTACTGATGTTAATCCAGCTCCCTCGCACTGTCACTCAGTGACCCCCCTTCCCCCCGTGTTACTGACTGTATCTCTACTGATGTTTATCCAGCACCCTCACACTGTTACTCAGTAGCCCCTCTCCCCCCAGCACCCTGTGTTACTGACTGTATCTCTACTGATTTTAATCCAGCTCCCTCACACTGTCACTCAGTAACCCCTCTCCCCCAGTGCCCTGTGTTACTGACTGTATCTCTACTGCTGTTAATCCAGCTCCCTCACATTGTCACTCAGTAACCCCTCTCCCCCAGTGCCCTGTGTTACTGACTGTATCTCTACTGATGTTAATCCAGCTCCCTCACACTGTCACTCAGTAACCCCTCTCCCCCCTTCACCCCGTGTTACTGACTGTATCTCTACTGATGTTAATCCAGCTCCTGCACACTGTCACTCAGTTACCCCTCTCCCCCCTTCACCCCGTGTTACTGACTGTATCTCTACTGATGTTAATCCAGCTCCCTCACATTGTCACTCAGTAACCCCTCTCCCCCAGTGCCCTGTGTTACTGACTGTATCTCTACTGATGTTAATCCAGCTCCCTCACACTGTCACTCAGTAACCCCTCACCCCCCAGCACCTTGTGTTATGACTGTATCTCTACTGATGTTAATCCACCTCCCACACACTGTTACTCAGTAACCCCTCTGCCCCCAGCGCCCTGTGTTACTGACTGTATCTCTACTGATGTTAATCCAGCTCCCTCACACTGTCACTCAGTAACCCCTCTCCCCCCTTCACCCCGTGTTACTGACTGTATCTCTACTGATGTTAATCCAGCTCCCTCACACTGTCACTCAGTAACCCCTCTCCCCCCAACGCCCTGTGTTACTGACTGTATCTCAACTGATGTTAATCCAGCTCCCTCACACTGTCACTCAGTAACGCCTCTCCCCTCAACGCCCTGTGTTACTGACTGTGTCTCTACTGATGTTAATCCAGCGCCCTCACACTGTCACTCAGTAACCCCTCTCCCCTCAACGCCCTGTGTTACTGACTGTATCTCTACTGATGTTAATCCAGCTCCCTCACACATTCACTCAGTAACCCCTCTCCCCACAGCAAACTCTGTTACTGACAATATCTCTACTGATGTTAATCCAGCTCCCTCACACTGTCACTCAGTAACCTCTCTCCCCCAACGCCCTGTGTTACTGACTGTATCTCTACTGATGTTAATCCAGCTCCCTCACATTGTCACTCAGTAACCCCTCTCCCCCAACGCCCTGTGTTATTGGCTGTATCTCTACTGATGTTAATCCAGCTCCCTCACACTGTCACTCAGTAACCCCTCACCCCCCAGCACCTTGTGTTATGACTATCTCTACTGATGTTAATCCAGCTCCCTCACACTGTTACTCAGTAACCCCTCTCCCCCCAACGCCCTGTGTTACTGGCTGTATCTCTACTGATGTTAATCCAGCTCCCTCACACTGTCACTCAGTGACCCCTCTCCCCCCAGCACCCTGTGTTACTGACTGTATCTCTACTGATGTTAATCCAGCACCCTCACACTGTCACTCAGTAACCCCTCACCCCCCAGCATCTTGTGTTACTGACTGTATCTCTACTGATGTTTATCCAGCACCCTCACACTGTTACTCAGTAGCCCCTCTCCCCCCAGCACCCTGTGTTACTGACTGTATCTCTACTGATTTTAATCCAGCTCCCTCACACTGTCACTCAGTAACCCCTCTCCCCCAGTGCCCTGTGTTACTGACTGTATCTCTACTGCTGTTAATCCAGCTCCCTCACATTGTCACTCAGTAACCCCTCTCCCCCAGTGCCCTGTGTTACTGACTGTATCTCTACTGATGTTAATCCAGCTCCCTCACACTGTCACTCAGTAACCCCTCTCCCCCCTTCACCCCGTGTTACTGACTGTATCTCGACTGATGTTAATCCAGCTCCTACACACTGTCCCTCAGTTAGCCCTCTCCCCCCTTCACCCCGTGTTACTGACTGTATCTCTACTGATGTTAATCCAGCTCCCTCACATTGTCACTCAGTAACCCCTCTCCCCCAGTGCCCTGTGTTACTGACTGTATCTCTACTGATGTTAATCCAGCTCCCTCACACTGTCACTCAGTAACCCCTCACCCCCCAGCACCTTGTGTTATGACTGCATCTCTACTGATGTTAATCCACCTCCCACACACTGTTACTCAGTAACCCCTCTGCCCCCAGCGCTCTGTGTTACTGACTCTATCTCTACTGATGTTAATCCAGCTCCCTCACACTGTCACTCAGTAACCCCTCTCCCCCCTTCACCCCGTGTTACTGACTGTATCTCTACTGATGTTAATCCAGCTCCCTCACATTGTCACTCAGTAACCCCTCTCCCCCAGTGCCCTGTGTTACTGACTGTATCTCTACTGATATTAATCCAGCTCCCTCACACTGTCACTCAGTAACCCCTCTCCCCCCAGCACACTGTGTTACTGACTGTATCTCTACTGATGTTAATCCAGCTCCCTCACACTGTCACTCAGTAACCCCTCTCCCCCCAGCGCCCTGTGTTACTGGCTGTATCTCTACTGATGTTAATCCAGCTCCCTCACACATTCACTCAGTAACCCCTCTCCCCACAGCACCTTGTGTTACTGACTGTATCTCTATTGATGTTAATCCAGCTCCCTCACACTGTCACTCAGTAACCCCTCTCCCCCAACGCCCTGTGTTACTGACTGTATCTCTACTGATGTTAATCCAGCTCCCTCACACTGTCACTCAGTAACCCCTCTCCCCCCAGCACCCTGTGTTACTGACTGTATCTCTACTGCTGTTAATCCAGCTCCCTCACACAGTCACTCAGTAACCCCTCTCCCCCAGTGCCCTGTGTTACTGACTGTACCTCTACTGATGTTAATCCAGCTCCCTCACATTGTCACTCAGTAACCCCTCTCCCCCCAGCGCCTTGTGTTATGACTGTATCTCTACTGATGTTAATCCAGCACCCTCACACTGTCACTCAGTAATCCCTCTCCCCAGCAACCTGTGTTACTGCCTGTATCTCTACTGATGTTAATCCAGCTCCCTCACACTGTCACTCAGTAACCCCTCTCCCCCCAGCACCCTGTGTTACTGACAGTATCTCTACTGATGTTAATCCAGCTCCCTCACACTGTCACTCAATAACCCCTCTCCCCCCAGCACCTTGTGTTATGATTGTATCTCTACTGATGTTAATCCAGCTCCCTCACACTGTCACTCAGTAACCCCTCTCCCCCCAGTGCCCTGTGTTACTGTCTGTATCTCTACTGATGTTAATCCAGCTCCCTCACACTGTCACTCAGTAACCCCTCTCCCCCCTTCACCCTGTGTTACTGACTGTATCTCTACTGATGTTAATCCAGCTCCCTCACACTGTCACTCAGTAACCCCTCTCTCCCCAGCACCCTGTCTTACTGATTGTATCTCTACTGATGTTAATCCAGCTCCCACACACTGTTACTCAGTAACCCCTCTCCCCCAGCACCTTGTGTTACTGACTGTATCTCTACTGATGTTAATCCATCTCCCTCACACTCTCACTCAGTAACCCCTCTCCCCCAGTGCCCTGTGTTACTGACTGTATCTCTACTGCTGTTAATCCAGCTCCCTCACACTGTCACTCAGTGACCCCTCTCCCCCCTTCACCCTGTGTTATTGGCTGTATCTCTACTGCTGTTAATCCAGCTCCCTCACACTGTCACTCAGTAACCCCTCACCCCCCAGCACCCTGTGTTACTGACTGTATCTCTACTGATATTAATCCAGCTCCCTCACACTGTCACTCAGTAACCCCTTTCCCCCAGTGCCCTGTGTTACTGACAGTATCTCGACTGCTGCTAATCCAGCTCCCTCACATTGTCACTCAGTAACCCCTCTCCCCCAGTGCCCTGTGTTACTGACTGTATCTCGACTGCTGTTAATCCAGCTCCCTCACACTGTCACTCCGTAACCCCTCTCCCCCCTTCACCCCGTGTTACTGACTGTATCTCTACTGATGTTAATCCAGCTCCCTCACAGTGTTACTCAGTAACCCCTCTCCCCCCAGCACCCCGTGTTACTGACTGTATCTCTACTGATGTTAATCCAGCTCCCTCACACTGTCACTCACTAACCCCTCTCCCCCAGTGCCCTGTGTTACTGACTGTATCTCTACTGATGTTAATCCAGCTCCCTCACACTGTCACTCAGTAACCCCTCACCCCCCAGCACCTTGTGTTAAGACTGTATCTCTACTGATGTTAATCCACCTCCCACACACTGTTACTCAGTAAGCCCTCTCCCCCCAGCGCTCTGTGTTACTGACTGTATCTCTACTGATGTTAATCCAGCTCCTACACACTGTCACTCAGTAACCCCTCTCCCCCCTTCACCCCGTGTTACTGACTGTATCTCTACTGATGTTAATCCAGCTCCTACACACTGTCACTCAGTTACCCCTCTCCCCCCTTCACCCTGTGTTACTGACTGTATCTCTACTGATGTTAATCCAGCTCCCTCACATTGTCACTCAGTAACCCCTCTCCCCCAGCACTCTGTGTTACTGACTGTATCTCTACTGATGTTAATCCAGCTCCCTCACACTGTCACTCAGTAACCCCTCTCCCCCCAGCGCCCTGTGTTACTGACTGTATCTGTACTGATGTTAATCCAGCTCCCACACACTGTTACTCAGTAAGCCCTCTCCCCCCTTCACCCCGTGTTACTGACTGTATCTCTACTGATGTTAATCCAGCTCCCTCACACTGTCACTCAGTAACCCCTCTCCCCCCAGTGCCCTGTGTTACTGGCTGTATCCCTACTGATGTTAATCCAGCTCCCTCACACATTCACTCAGTAACCCCTCTCCCCCCAGCACCTTGTGTTACTGACTGTATCTCTATTGATGTTAATCCAGCTCCCTCACACTGTCACTCAGTAACCCCTCTCCCCCAACGCCCTGTGTTACTGACTGTATCTCTACTGATGTTAATCCAGCTCCCTCACACTGTCACTCAGTAACCCCTCTCCCCCCAGCGCCCTGTGTTACTGGCTGTATCTCTACTGATGTTAATCCAGCTCCCTCACACATTCACTCAGTAACCCCTCTCCCCACAGCACCTTGTGTTACTGACTGTATCTCTATTGATGTTAATCCAGCTCCCTCACACTGTCACTCAGTAACCCCTCTCCCCCAACGCCCTGTGTTACTGACTGTATCTCTACTGATGTTAATCCAGCTCCCTCACACTGTCACTCAGTAACCCCTCTCCCCCCAGCACCCTGTGTTACTGACTGTATCTCTACTGCTGTTAATCCAGCTCCCTCACACAGTCACTCAGTAACCCCTCTCCCCCAGTGCCCTGTGTTACTGACTGTACCTCTACTGATGTTAATCCAGCTCCCTCACATTGTCACTCAGTAACCCCTCTCCCCCCAGCGCCTTGTGTTATGACTGTATCTCTACTGATGTTAATCCAGCACCCTCACACTGTCACTCAGTAATCCCTCTCCCCAGCAACCTGTGTTACTGCCTGTATCTCTACTGATGTTAATCCAGCTCCCTCACACTGTCACTCAGTAACCCCTCTCCCCCCAGCACCCTGTGTTACTGACAGTATCTCTACTGATGTTAATCCAGCTCCCTCACACTGTCACTCAATAACCCCTCTCCCCCCAGCACCTTGTGTTATGATTGTATCTCTACTGATGTTAATCCAGCTCCCTCACACTGTCACTCAGTAACCCCTCTCCCCCCAGTGCCCTGTGTTACTGTCTGTATCTCTACTGATGTTAATCCAGCTCCCTCACACTGTCACTCAGTAACCCCTCTCCCCCCTTCACCCTGTGTTACTGACTGTATCTCTACTGATGTTAATCCAGCTCCCTCACACTGTCACTCAGTAACCCCTCTCTCCCCAGCACCCTGTCTTACTGATTGTATCTCTACTGATGTTAATCCAGCTCCCACACACTGTTACTCAGTAACCCCTCTCCCCCAGCACCTTGTGTTACTGACTGTATCTCTACTGATGTTAATCCAGCTCCCACACACTGTCACTCAGTGACCCCTCTCCCCCCTTCACCCCGTGTTACTGACTGTATCTCTACTGATGTTAATCCAGCTCCCAGACACTGTCACTCAGTGACCCCTCTCCCCCCTTCACCCTGTGTTACTGACTGTGTCTCTACTGATGTTAATCCAGCTCCCTCACACTGTCACTCAGTAACCCCTCTCCCCCCAGCACCTTGTGTTACTGACTGTATCTCTACTGATGTTAATCCAGCTCCCTCACACTGTCACTCAGTAACCCCTCTCCCCCAGCGCCCTGTGTTACTGACTGTATCTCTACTGATGTTAATCCAGCTCCCTCACACTGTCTCACAGTAACACCTCTCCCCCCAGTGCCCTGTGTTACTGACTGTATCTCCACTGATGTTAATGCAGCTCCCTCACACTGTCACTCAGTAACCCCTCTCCCCCCTTCACCCTGTGTTACTGACTGTATCTCTACTGATGTTAATCCAGCTCCCTCACACTGTCACTCAGTAACCCCTCTCCCCCAGCACCCTGTGTTACTGACTGTATCTCGACTGCTGTTAATCCAGCTCCCTCACACTGTCACTCAGTAACCCCTCTCCCCCAGCACCCTGTGTTACTGACTGTATCTCTACTGATGTTAATCCAGCTCCCACACACTGTCACTCAGTGACCCCCCTCCCCTCAGTGCCCTGTCTCACTGACTGTACCTCCTGAGAGGTCAATCCCATTTCCATGTACCTCGTATTTCTGTGATGTTTTGCTGTACTTGTTGAGAATGGGTCGGAGCCCCTTGCTCCCAGGAATGACCTCACCAGCCAGAGTGAAGTTAAGTGAGAACTCAATTGGATCAAAGTAATCCTTGACACAATTCTGTGAGAGGGAGAAATAATAAGCCATTGAGGAAGACAGAAATCCTGACCTTAACTACAGCCACAAAAAATTCAGGAGCATTTGTGACATTGTTAAGAGTTCTGAGCAATGTCTCGCGATTTGAAAGGCTGGGAACTGAAACAAAGTCAGTTTATTCGTACTTATTATACGTTAAAAACTCATGACAGGATTATATATTTGATTAATACATTGTTAGGATCTGATAATTACTGCATGTATTACACTGTTGCCTGAGATTTTACGATGTATCATTTGACATACATAACAAGAAAGAAAATACTTCAAAAGGCCAACATTTGATTGGCTGTGGCTTCCTTTGAGATATTCTGAGGGGTTTATGGTGAGACAGCATATGGTAGAAGGAGGCTGGTCAGGGGATTCCCATTGAGGTGAGAAAGCAGCTCGTGCCCTTCCTTTACAGAACAAGAATCTGGCAGAGCAGTTAAACAACTACTTCAGTTCTGTCTTCATGGAGGAAGACACACAGAACTTCCCAGAAATACGAGGGAACCAAAAGTCTAGTGAGAAGGAGGAATTGCAGGAAATTAGTATTACAAAAACAATAGTGCTGGAGAAATTAATAGGACTGAAAGCCGATAAATCCCCAAGGCCTGATAATCTCCATCCAAGGCTACTAAAGGAGCCGGCTATGGAAATAGTGGATGTGTTGGTTATCATCTTCCAAACTTCTGTCGATTCTGGAACAGTCCCGACAGATTGGAGGTGGGAAATGCAACTCCACCATTTAAAAAAGGGAGGAGGGAGAAAACAGGGAATTACAGACCGGTTAGACTCAGGTCAGTGGGAGGGAAAATGCTAGAGTCTGTGATAAAGGATGTGATAACAGGACACTTAGAAAATATCAACGGGATTAGACAAAGCCAACATGGATTTATGAAAGGGAAATAGTGTTTGACAAACCTACTGGAGATATATTTGAGGACATAGCTAGCAGAACTGATAAGGGAGAAGCAGTGTGTGTGGTGTATTTGGATTTTCAGAAAGCTTTTGATAAAGTCCCAGATAACAGGTTAGTGTGTAAAATTAAAGCACATGAGGGTGTGGGTGATATATTGGCATGGATTGAGAATTGGTTAGCAGACAGCAAACAGAGGAGGAACAAATGGGCCTCTTTTGCAGGGGGAAGCGGTGACTATTGGGATACTGCAGGGATCAGTTCCTGGGCCCAGCTGTTCAGAATATATATCAATTATGTGGATGAGTGAACCAAATATAATATTGCCAAGTTTGTTGATAATGGAAAACTAGGTGGGAAGGAGAGTGGTGAGGAGGGTGTAAAGAGTCATCTAGGAGATTTCAACAGGTTGAGTGAGTGGGCAGATGCAGTATAATGTGGATAAGGGTGAAGTTATCCACTTTGGGAGGAAATACAGACTGGCAGAGTATTATTAAAATGGTGATAGATTGGGGAATGTTGATGTACAAAGGGACCTGGGTGTCCTTGTACACCAGTCACTGAAAGCGAGTGTGCAGGTGCAACAAGTAGTGAAAGAGGCAAATGGTATGTTGGCCTTCATTGTGAGAGGACTTGAGTACAGGAACAAGGATGTCTTACTGCAGCTGTACAGGGCCATGGTGAGACCACACCTGGAGTGTTATGTGCAGTTTTGGTCTCCTTACCTGAGAAAGGATATACTTACCATAGAGGGAGCGCAGCGAATGTTCACCAGGCTGATTCCAAGGGTGGCGGGATTGTTGTATGAGGAGAGGTTGAGTCAGCTAGGCCCTGTATTGACTGGAGTTTAGAAGAATGAGAGGGGATCTTATTGATATGTGTAAAATTCTGACAGGGATGGACAGACTGAATGCAGGGACGATCTTTCCTCTAGCTGGCTGGGGGGGTCGAGAACAAGAGGTCACAATCTGAGGAGGCGGGGTAGGCTATTTAGGGGTGAGATGTGGAGAAACGTCTTCACTCAGACGGAGGTGAAGCTGTGGAATTCTCTGGCGCAGAGGACAAGTCACTGAATATATTTCAGAAAGAAATAGATTTCTGAACTCACAAGGCATCGAGGACATGGGGATAGAGCGAGAGTAAGGCATTGAGATACAGGAACAAGCATGGACAATCTGAATGGCAGAGCAGGTTCGAAGGCCCAATAACCTTCACCTGACTCTAATTTTCTATGTTTTATCTTTCCATATGGCCCCATTTGAAAGACAGCATCTGCAAGAGTGCGGCACTCCCTCAGTACTGACCCTCTGACAGTGTAGCATACCCTCAGTACTGACCCTCTGACAGTGCGGCACTCCCTCAGTACTGACCCTCTGACAGTGTAGCATACCCTCAGTACTGACCCTCTGACAGTGCGGCACTCCCTCAGTACTGACCCTCTGACAGTGCAGCACTCCCTCAGCACTGACCCACTGAGAGTCCAGCACTCCCTCAGTACTGACCCTCTGACAGTGCAGCACTCCCTCAGTACTGACCCCCTGACAGTGCAGCACTCCCTCAGTACTGACCCTCTGACAGTGCAGCACTCCCTCAGTACTGACCCTCTGACAGTGCAGCACTTCCTCAGTACTGACCCTCTGACAGTGCAGCACTCCCTCAATACTGACCCTCTGACAGTGCAGCAATCCCTCAGTGCTGACCATCTGACAGTGCAGCACTCCCTCAGTACTGACCATCTGACAGTGCCGCTCTCCCTCAGTACTGACCCTCTGACAGTGTAGCATTCCCTCAGTACTGACCCTCTGACAGTGCAGCACTCCCTCAGTACTGACCCTCTGACAGTGCGGCACTCCCTCAGTACTGACCCTCTGACAGTGCAGCACTCCCTCAGTACTGACCCTCTGACAGTGCAGTGCTCCCTCGGTACTGATCCTCTGACAGTGCGGCACTCCCTCAGTACTGAACCTCTGACAGTGCGGCACTCCCTCAGTACTGAACCTCTGACAGTGCGGCACTCTCTCAGTACTGACCCTCTGACAGTGCGGCACTCCCTCAGTACTGACCCTCTGACAGTGCAGCACTCCCTCAGTACTGACCCTCCAACAGTGCAGTGCTCCCTCAGTACTGACGCTCTGACAGTGCAGCTCTCCCTCAGTACTGACCCTCTGACAGTGCAGCACTCCCTCAGTATTGACCACCTAACAGTGCAGCGCTCCCTCGGTACTGATAATCCAACAGTGCAGCGCTCCCTCAGTACTGACCCTCTGACAGTGCAGCACTCCCTCAGTACTGACCCTCTGACAGTGCAGCACTCCCTCAGCACTGACCCACTGAGAGTGCAGCACACCCTCAGTACTGACCCTCTGACAGTGCAGCACTCCCTCAGTACTGACCCTCTGACAGTGCAGCACTCCCTCAGTACTGACCCTCTGACAGTGTAGCACACCCTCAGTACTGACCCTCTGACAGTGCAGCAATCCCTCAGTATTGACCATCTAACAGTGCAGCACTCCCTCAGTACTGATAATCCAACAGTTCAGCGCTTCCTCAGTACTGACCCTCTGACAGTGCGCCACTCCCTCAGTACTGACCCTCTGACAGTGCAGCACCTTCTCAGTACTGACCCTCCGACAGTGCAGCACTCCTTCAGTACTGACCATCCAACAGTGCGGCACTCCCTCAGTACTGACCATCTGACAGTGCAGCAGTCCCTCAGTACTGACCATCCAACAGTGCATCACTCCCTCAGTACTGACCCTCTGACAGTGCTGCGATCCCTCAGTACTGACCCTCTGACAGTGCAGCACTCCCTCAGTACTGACCCTCTGACAGTGCAGCACTCCCTCAGTACTGACCCTCTGACAGTGCAGCGCTCCCTCAATACTGACCCTCTGACAGTGCAGCGCTCCCTCAATACTGACCCTCTGACAGTGCAGCGCTCCCTCAATACTGACCCTCTGACAGTGCAGCGCTCCCTCAATACTGACCCTCTGACAGTGCAGCACTCCCTCAGCACTGACCCTCCGACAGTGCAGCACTCCCTCAGTGTCGTGCCCAGAATTAAACTGAACACTCCAGCTGACGTCTAACCCGTTCTGTTTAAATGAACTGCACTGTGATATCGCGCAAGATGAAAGGATTGACTTTTCTCACCTGTAAGAGAATGGTGTATTCCCGACATTTCTGCTTCACAGTGGACAGCTGCAGGCTCTTGGTCAGACTGCTGGACATGCTCTGCCAGATAGCCCTCCCCTTGTGGTGTCCCACGTCCAGGAGCAGATTGTATGTGATGTTGGCTTTGAGTTCGCCTGCCAAGACAGGGAGTGAAGATGGAGGAAATGTCATCAGTTTTAGTAGGTACTAAAGCATCGAACCCTCTCCAGCAGCGGCACACTGTGGCTGCAGTATCCGTCGTCTCCAGGATGCATTGCTTACCCTTTGCAAAGACTAGCTCACATCCAACCTTAACATCAAAGCAAAATATTGTGGATGCTGTGAATCTGAACCAAAAACAGACAACACCGGGAAGACTCAGCAGGTCTGGCAGCATCTGCGGAGACAGAAACGTTTTGAGTCTGTGTGGTTCCTCAGAGCTCCGGTGTGTGGTACAGGTAAGGAGCGTTATCTCTGTTTCTCTCTCCACACATGCTGCCAGACCAGATGAGTTTTTCCAGCAGCTTCTGTTTTTAGTTCGCCTCCAAGCTTGTCGAATTCTGGGCTCGACACTTCAAAAAGAACATCCAGACCTTGTAGTGCTGCAGCAGAGATTTACCCGATTGGTTCCAGGGAGGAGAGGGTCTGGTTCATGTGGAGAGACTGGAGAAACTGGGATGGTTCTCCTGAGGGCACAGAAGGTTAAGGGGAGATTGAATCGAAGCGTTCAGAATTGAGAAGGATCTGAACAGAGTCAGTAAGGAGAAATGGTTTCTACTGGCAGGAGGGACAGGAACCAGACAGGCACAGATTATAGTCGACACAGAATCCAAATATGACAGAGGCTGGAAATGTGAATTGAAATCAAGAAAGCGGGAAACGCTCAGCAGGTCAGGCAGCCTCTGTACAGAGAAACAGAGCCTACGTTCGTGTGGAAGATCTTTTATCAGAACAGATTTAAGGTGAGCAGCAAATGAACCAGTGGGGCGGAGATGAGGGACCATGGGGCAGAATGTGCTGCCTGTCGGGTGGGTGGGCACGCTCCAGTCTCCGGTGGGCAGGGAGCTGATCCCCGCCGGAGAAGCAGGCCCCACCGCCATTTTAGGTGGGCCGGCCAATTAAAGCCCATCCGGCGGGAAGCGCTATGCACTCCCTGTGTGGGCAGTGGTGGGGGGGGGGGGAGGGCGTGGGGTTCCCCAAACGCGAGAGTGCTCTCTCTCCTGCTGGCACACAAAGGAGCCCACATCATCCTGAGGCTCAGTGCAGCCTCAGAGAGATCACTTCCACTTTGAAACATGTTCAAACTAGACAAAACAAACCTCCCTAACATGCCCCCCATCGTGTGACAATGTCACATGAGACGGGACATGTTCCTAATTTACACGATAACTTTATTAACATTTTTAAAAGCCTGCATGTAGCCTCACCCCGCCGGGTGGATGAGGTTTCCTGTTTTCTCTATTCCCCGCCGGGGCTCCTGGACCGCCCACCAGCCTTAAGGTTGGACAGGCAGCTCCTTTAATTGTCTCAATGATCCTGTAAATGGTCTCGATTGGGCCACTGACAGGTCGGCGGGCCCACAGCTGGTTAAGCTGCACCCCCCTCCCTTCCTGAATATTTAAATGGGGCGGGATAACATCAGGGGTTCTGCCTGATATCACCCCACGTCATTTTACCCCTGGGTGAGCAGACCCTGCCGGTAACACTGCCCTGTGTATTTTACACAGCGAGTTGTTGTGATCTGCAAGGCACTGCCTGAAAGGGCAGCGGAAGCAGATTCACCAGGAACTCGCAAAAGGGGAAATACTTGAAGAGGAAACATTGTGGACGAGCCGCAGGGAGTGAGATTAGTTGGATTGTTCACCAATAGAGACAAAGCAGACCCAATGGGCCAAATGGGATATGTCTTGAACAGAACTAACAACTCAAGACTGGGCATCCACGAGGTGTTGTGGGCCATCAGCAGCAGCAGAATTGTACTCTACACCATCTGTAACCTCATGGCCCAGCATATCCCCCACTCTAGCATTACCATCAGGCCAGGGGGTCAACCCTGGTTCAACGAAGACTGCAGGAGGGCATGCCAGGAGCAGCACCAGGCATACATAAAAATGAGGTGTTAACCTGGTGAAGCTATAAAACAGGACTATTTGCGTGTGAAACAGCGGAAGCAGCTAGTGATAGACAGAGCTAAGCAATCTCACAACGGATCAGATCTAAGCTCTGCAGTCCTGCCACATCCAGTGGTGAAAGGTGGTGGACAATTAAACAACTCACTGGAGCAGGAGGCTCCACAAATATCCCCGCCCTCAATGATGGGGGAGCCCAGCACATCAGTGCAAAATGTCAGGCTGAAGCATTTGCTACAATCTTCAGCCAGAAGTGCCGAGTGGATGAACCATCTCAGCCTCATCCAGAGGTTCCCAGCATCACAGATGCCAGTCTTCAGCCAATTCAATTCACTCCACTTGATATCAAGAAACAGCTGAAGGCACTGGATACTGCAAAGGTTACGGACCCTGACAATATTTCGGCAATAGTACTGAAGGTTTGTGCTCCAGAACTTGCTGGGCTCCTAGCCAAGCTGTTCCAGTACAGATACAGCACTGGCATCTACCCGGCTATGTGGAAAATTACCCAGGTATGTCCTGTACACAACAAGCAGGACAAATCCAACCCGGCCAATTACAGCCCCATCAGTCTACTCTCCATCACCAGTAAAGTAATGGAAGGGGTCATCCACAGTGCTATCAAGTGGTTGTGGGTTTGGAAGGTGCTGCCTAAGGAGCTTGATTCCTGCAGTGCATCTTGTAGATGCTACACACAGCTGCTACTGTGCGTTGGTAGTCAAAAGTGGGGATGTTCACTAATAATTGCACCATGTTCAGGACCATTCGCCATTCTTCAGATGCAGAAGCAGCCCATGTCCAAATGCAGCAAGACCTAGACAATATCCAGACTTTGCCTAACAAGTGGCAAGTAACATTCACACCACACAAGTGTCAGGCAATGACCATCTCCAACAAGAGAGAAGCTAATAATCGCCCCTTGACGTGCCACGGCATTACCATCACTGAATCCCCCACTATCAACATGCTGGGGTTACCAGAAACTGAACTGGACCAGCCATATAAATACTGTGGCTACAAGAGCAGGTCGGAGGCTAGGAATCCTGCAGTGAGTAACTCACCTCCTGACTCCCCAAAGCCTGTCCACTATCTACAAGGCACAAGTTAGGAGTGGGATGGAATACTCCCCACTTGCCTGGATGAGTGCAGCTCCCACAACACTAAGAGGCTTGACCACACCCAGAAAATATAGCCCGCTTGATTGGCACCTACAAACATTCACTCTCTCCACCACCTCCTTCATTAGCACCTTCCAAACCCATGGCCACAATGATCTAGAAGGACAAGGGCAGCAGATACAGGGTAATACCACCCCCAGGAAGTGCCCCTCCAGGTCACTCACCATACTGACTTGGAAATATATCGCCGTTCATTAACAGTTGCTGGGTCAAAATCCTGGAAATCCCTCCCTAACAGCACTGCAGGTGTATCTACAGCACAGGGACTGTGGAGGTTGAGAGGGGCACTCACCACCACATCCAATCCAGTTGATTGGCTCGAGTAAGAGGTTTGTGGTTTCAAACCCATTCCAGATACTGAAGCACAAAATATCAGCTGACGGAGCACTGCACTGGCCTAAGGTTAATACTGAGGGAGCGCTGCACTGGCCTAAGGTTAATACTGAGGGAGCGCTGCACTGGCCTAAGGTTAATACTGAGGGAGCGCTGCACTGGCCTAAGGTTAATACTGACGGAGCGCTGCACTGGCCTAAGGTTAATACTGAGGGAGCGCTGCACTGGCCTAAGGTTAATACTGAGGGAGCGCTGCACTGGCCTAAGGTTAATACTGACGGAGCGCTGCACTGGCCTAAGGTTAATACTGACGGAGCGCTGCACTGGCCTAAGGTTAATACTGAGGGAGCGCTGCACTGGCCTAAGGTTAATACTGAGGGAGCACTGCACTGGCCTAAGGTTAATACTGAGGGAGCGCTGCACTGGCCTAAGGTTAATACTGACGGAGCACTGCACTGGCCTAAGGTTAATACTGAGGGAGCGCTGCATTGCAAATGCTCAGTACTGAGGGAATGCTGCATTGTCACAATGTCAGTACTCAATGAGCTCCACACTGTCAGACGGGGTGCTGAGGGAGTGCTGCACTGCCAGAGGCTCAGCACTGAGGGGTTGCTGCACTTCACACGGTCAGTGCTGAGCGAGTGCTGCACTGTCAGAGGGTCAGTACTGAGGGAGTGCAGCAATGTCAGAGGATCAGTACTGAGGGAGTGCTGCACTGTCAGAGGGTCAGTACTGAGGGAGTGCAGCACTGTCAGAGGGTCTGTACTGAGGGAGCGCTGCACTGTCAGAGGGTCAGTACTGAGGGAGTGCAGCACTGTCAGAGGGTCTGTACTGAGGGAGCGCTGCACTGTCAGAGGGTCAGTACTGAGGGAGTGCTGCACTGTCAGATGGTCAGTACTGAGGGAGTGCAGCACTGTCAGAGGGTCTGTACTGAGGGGGCGCTGCACTGTCAGAGGGTCTGTACTGAGGGAGCGCTGCACTACTGAGGATCAGTACTGAGGGAGCTCTGCACTGTCAGAGGGACAGTACTGAGGGAGCGCTGCACTGGCAGAGGGTCAGTACTGAGGGAGTGCTGCACTGTCAGAGGGTCAGTACTGAGGGAGCGCTGCACTGGCAGAGGGTCAGTACTGAGGGAGTGCTGCACTGTCAGAGGGTCAGTACTGAGGGAGCGCAGCACAGTCAGAGGGTCAGTGGTGAGGGAGTGCTGCACTGTCGGAGGGTCAGGACTGAGGGAGTGCTGCACTGTCAGAAGGCCAGTACTGAGGGAGTGCTGCACTGTCAGAGGGTCAGTACTGAGGGAGTGCTGCACTGTCAGAGGGTCAGTACTGAGGGAGTGCCGCACTGTCAGAGGGTCAGTACTGTGGGATTGCTACACTGTCAGAGGGTCAGAACTGAGGGAACGCTGCACTGTCGGAGCGTCAGTACTGAGGGAGTGTTGCACTGTCGGAGGGTCAGTACTGAGAGAGAGCTGCACTTTCAGGGGGTCAGTACTGAGGGATCGCCAAACTTTCTGACGGTCAGTGCTGAGGGAGTGCCGCACTATTGGAGGGTCAGAGGTGAGGAACTGCTGCAATGTCAGTGGGTCAGTACAAAGGAACTGCTGCACTGTCAGAGGGTCAGTTCTGAGGGATTGCCGCACTGTCAAAGGGTCAGTATTGAGGGAGCGCTGCACTATTGAGGGTCAGTACTGAGCACGTACCGCACTTTCAGAGGTTCAGTTCTGAGGGATTGCCGCACTGTCAAAGGGTCAGTACTGAGGGAGTGCTGCACTGTCAGAGGGTCAGTACTGAGGGAGCGCTGCACTGTCAGAGGGTCAGTACTGAAGGAGTGCTGCACTGTCAGAAGGCCAGTACTGAGGGAGTGCCGCACTGTCAAAGGGTCAGTACTGAGTGAGTGCTGCACTGTCAGAGGGTCAGTACTGAAGGAGTGCTGCAGTGTCAGAGGGTCAGTACTGAGGGAGCGCTGCACTGTCAGAGGGTCAGTACTGAAGGAGTGCTGCACTGTCAGAGGGTCAGTACTGAGGGAGCGCTGCATTGTCAGAGGGTCAGTACTGAGGGAGCGCTGCACTGGCAGAGGGTCAGTACTAAGAGAGCGCTGCACTGGCAGAGGGTCAGTACTGAGGGAGCACTGCACTGGCAGAGGGTCAGTACTGAGGGAGCACTGCACTACTGAGGATCAGTACTGAGGGAGCGCTGCACTGTCAGAGGGTCAGTACTGAGGGAGCTCTGCACTACTGAGGATCAGTACTGAGGGAGCGCCTCACTGTCAGTGGGTCAGCACTGAGGGAGCACTGCATTACTGAGGGTCAGTACTGAGGGAGCGCTGCAGTGTCAGATGGTCAGTGCTGAGGGAGCGCCGCACTGTCGGAGGGTCAGTACTGAGGGAGTGCTGCACTGTCAGAGGGTCAGTACTGAGGGAGTGCTGCACTGTCAGAGGGTCAGTACTGAGGGAGTGCTGCACTGTCAGAGGGTCAGTACTGAGGGAGTGCTGCACTGTCAAGGGTCAGTACTGAGGGAGTGCTGCACTGTCAGAGGGTCAGTACTGAGGGAGTGCTGCACTGCTGAGGGTCAGTACTGAGGGAGTGCTGCACTGTCAGAGGGTCAGTACTGAGAGAGCGCTGCACTGTTTGAGGGTCAGTACTGAGGGAATGCTGCACTATTGATGGTCTGTACTGAGCGTGTGCCGCACTTTCAGAGGGTCAGTTCTGAGGGAGTGCCGCACTGTCAATGGGTCAGTACTGAGGGAGTGCTGCACTGTCAGAGTGTCAGTACTGAGGGGGTGCTGCACTGGCAGAAGGTCAGTACTGAGGGAGCGCTGCACTGGCAGAGGGTCTGTACTGAGGGAGCACTGCACTGTCAGAGGGTCAGTACTGAGGGAATGCTGCACTGTCAGAGGGTCAGTACTGAGGGAATGCTGCACTGTCAGAGGGTCAGTACTGAGGGAGAGCCTCAGTGTCGGAGGCTCAGTACTGAGGGAGAGCCACACTGTCGGAGGGTCAGTACTGAGGGAATGCTGCACTGTCAGAGGCTCAGTACTAAGGGAATGCTGCACTGTCAGAGGCTCAGTACTGAGGGAGTGCTGCACTGTTGGAGGATCAGTACTGAGGGAGAGCCACACTGTCGGAGGGTCAGTGGTGAGGGAGTGCCGGGCTGTCAGAGGGTCAGTACTGAGGGAATGCTGCACTGTTGGAGGATCAGTACTGAGGGAGAGCCGCACTGTCGAAGGGTCAGTGGTGAGGGTGTGCTGCCCTGTCGGATGGTCAGTACTGAGGGAGTGCTGCACTGTCAGAGGGTCAGTACTGAGGGAGCGCTGCACTATCAAAGGGTCAGTACTGAGGGAGTGCTGCACTGTCAGAGGGTCAGTACTGAGGGAATGCTGCACTGTCAGAGGGTCAGTACTGAGGTAGTGCTGCACTGTCAGAGGGTCAGTACTGAGGTAGTGCTGCACTGTCAGAGGGTCAGTTCTGAGGTAGTGCTGCACTGTCAGAGGGTCAGTACTGAGGGAGTGCTGCACTGTCGGAGGGTCAGTCCTGAGGAAGCGCTGCACTGTTTGAGGGTCAGTGCTGAGGGAGCGCCGCACTGTTTGAGGGTCAGTACTGAGGGAGTGCTGCACTACTGAGGGCCAGTACTGAGGGAGCGCTGCAGTGTCAGATGGTCAGTGCTGAGGGAGCGCCGCACTGTCGGAGGGTCCGTACTGAGGGAGCGCCGCACTGTCGGAGGGTCAGTACTGAGAGAGAGCCACACTGTTGGAGCGTCAGTACTGAGAGAGAGCCACACTGTCGAGGGTCAGTGGTGAGGGAGTGCTGCAGTGTCAGAGGATCAGTATGAGGGTGCGCTGCACTGTCAGAGGGTCAGTACTGAGGGAATGCTGCACTGTCAGAGGGTCAGTACTGAGGGAATGCTGCACTGTCAGAGGGTCAGTACTGAGGGAATGCTGCACAGTCAGAGGGTCAGTACTGAGGGAGTGCGGCACTGTTGTAGGATGAGTGGTGAGGGAGTGCCACACTGTCGGAGGGTCAGTACCGAGGGAGAGCCTCACTGTCGGAGGGTCAGTACTGAGGGAGAGCCACACTGTCGGAGGGTCAGTGGTGAGGGAGTGCTGGGCTGTCAGGGGTTCAGTACTGAGGGAATGCCACACTGTCGAAGGGTCAGTACTGAGGGAGTGCTGCACGGTCAGAGGGTCAGTACTGAGGGAGTGCTGCCCTGTCGGATGGTCAGTACTGAGGGAGCGCTGCACTATCAGAGGGTCAGTACTGAGGGAGTGCTGCACTGTCAGAGGGTCAGTGCTGAGGGAGTGATGCACTGTCAGAGGGTCAGTGCTGAAGGAGTGCTGCACTGTCAGAGGGTCAGTACTGAGGGAGTGCTGCAATGTCAGAGGGTCAGTACTGAGCGAATGCTGCACTGTCGGAGTGTCAGTACTGAGGGAGTGCTGCACTGTCGGAGTGTCAGTAATGAGGGAGTGCTGCACTGTCAGAGGGTCAGTACTGAGGGAGTGCTGCACTGTCAGAGGGTCTGTACTGAGGGAGTGCTGCACTGTCAGAGGGTCAGTACTGAGGGAGAGCTGCACTGTCGGAGTGTCAGTACTGAGGGAGTGCCGCACTGTCACAGGGTCAGTACTGAGGGAGTGCTGCACTGTCAGAGGGTCAGTACTGAGGGAGTGCTGCACTGTCGGAGTGTCAGTACTGAGGGAGTGCTCCACTGTCAGAGGGTCAGTACTGAGGGAGCGCTGCACTGTCAGAGGGTCAGTACTGAGGTAGTGCTGCACTGTCAGAGGGTCAGTACTGAGGGAGTGCTGCACTGTCAGATGGTCAGTACTGAGGGAGTGCTGCACTGTCAGAGGGTCAGTACAGAGGGAGTGCTGCACTGTCAGAGGGTCAGTACTGAGGGAGCGCTGCACTGTTTGAGGGTCAGTACTGAGGGAGTGCTGCACTGCTGTGTGTCAGTACTGAGGGAGCGCTGCACTGTCGTAGGGTCAGTACTGAGGAAAGGCTGCACTGTCAGAGGGTCAGTGCAGAGGGAGTGCTGCACTGTCAGAGGGTCAGTACTGAGGGAGTGCTGCACTGTCAGAGGGTCAGTACTGAGGGAGTGCTGCAATGCTGTGTGTCAGTAATGAGGGAGCGCTGCACTATCAGAGGTTCAGTACTGAGGGAGTGCTGCACTGTCAGAAGGTCAGTACTGAGGGAGCACTGCACTACTGAGGGCAAGTACTGAGGGAGCACTGCAGTGTCAGATGGTCAGTACTGAGGGAGAGCGACACTGTCAGAGGGTCAGTACTGAGGGAGTGCTGCAGTGTCAGAGGATCAGTACAGAGGGAGTGCTGCACTGCTGTGTGCCAGTACTGAGGGAGTGCTGTACTGTCAGAGGGTCAGTACTGAGTGAGTGCTGCGCCGTCGGAGGGTCAGTACTGAGGGTGTGCTGCACTGTCAGAGAGTCAGTACTGAGGAAGCGCTGCCCTGTCAGAGGATTAGTACTGAGGGAGTGCTGCACTGTCGGAGGGTCAGTGCTGAGGGAGCGCCGCACTGTTTGAGTGTCAGTACTGAGGGAGTGCTGCACTATTGAGCATCAGTACTGAGGGTGTCCCGCAAATTCAGAGGGTCAGTACTGAGGGAGAGCCTCACTGTCGGAGGGTCAGTACTGAGGGAGAGTCACACTGTCGGAGGGTCAGTACTGAGGGAGAGTCACACTATCAAAGGGTCAGTACTGAGGGAGTGCTGCACTGTCAGAGGGTCAGTACTGAGGGAGTGCTGCCCTGTCAGAGGGTCAGTACTGAGGGAGCGCTGCACTGTCAGAGGGTCAGTGCTGAGGGAGTGCTGCACTGTCAGAGAGTCAGTACTGAAGGAGTGCTGCACTGTCAGAGAGTCAGTGCTGAGGGAGTGCTACACTGTCGGAGGGTCAGTACTGAGGGAGTGCTGCACTGTCGGAGGGTCAGTACTGAGGGAGTGCTGCACTGTCAGAGGGTCAGTGCTGAGGGAGCGCCGCACTGTTTGAGGGTCAGTACTGAGGGAGTGCTGCACTGTCAGAGGGTCAGTACTGAGGGAGCGCTGCACTGTCACAGGGTCAGTGCAGAGGGAATGCTGTGTGTCAGGACTGAGGGTGTGCTGCACTATCAGATGGTCAGTAGTGAGGGAGCGCTGCACTGTCGTTGGGTCAGTACTGAGGAAAGGCTGCACTGTCAGAGGGTCAGTGCAGAGGGAGTGCTGCACTGTCAGAGGGTCAGTACTGAGGGAGCGCTGCACTATCAGAGGTTCAGTAATGAGGGAGTGCTGCAATGTCGTAGGGTCAGTACTGAGGGAGCACTGCACTACTGAGGGCCAGTACTGAGGGAGAGCTGCAGTGTCAGATGGTCAGTGCTGAGGGAGCGCCGCACTGTCGGAGGGTCCGTACTGAGGGAGCGCCGCACTGTCGGAGGGTCAGTACTGAGAGAGAGCCACACTGTTGGAGCGTCAGTACTGAGAGAGAGCCACACTGTCGAGGGTCAGTGGTGAGGGAGTGCTGCAGTGTCAGAGGATCAGTATGAGGGTGCGCTGCACTGTCAGAGGGTCAGTACTGAGGGAATGCTGCACTGTCAGAGGGTCAGTACTGAGGGAATGCTGCACAGTCAGAGGGTCAGTACTGAGGGAGTGCGGCACTGTTGTAGGATGAGTGGTGAGGGAGTGCCACACTGTCGGAGGGTCAGTACCGAGGGAGAGCCTCACTGTCGGAGGGTCAGTACTGAGGGAGAGCCACACTGTCGGAGGGTCAGTGGTGAGGGAGTGCTGGGCTGTCAGGGGTTCAGTACTGAGGGAATGCCACACTGTCGAAGGGTCAGTACTGAGGGAGTGCTGCACTGTCAGAGGGTCAGTACTGAGGGAGTGCTGCCCTGTCGGATGGTCAGTACTGAGGGAGCGCGGCACTATCAGAGGGTCAGTACTGAGGGAGTGCTGCGCTGTCAGAGGGTCAGAACTGAGGGAGTGCTGCAGTGCTGAGGGTCAGGACTGAGGGAGTGCTGCAGTGTCAGAGGGTCAGTGCTGAGGGAGCGCCGCACTGTTTGAGGGTCAGTACTGAGGGAGTGCTGCACTATTGAGGGTCAGTACTGAAAGTGTGCAGCACTTTCAGAGGGTCATTTCTGAGGGAGTGCCACACTGTCAAAGGGTCAGTACTGAGGGAGCGCTGCATTGTCAGAGGGTCAGTACTGAGGGAGCGCTGCACTGGCAGAGGGTCAGTACTGAGGGAGCACTGCACTGTCAGAGGGTCAGTACTGAGGGAGCCCTGCACAGTCAGAGGGTCAGTACTGAGGAAATGCTGCACTGTCAGAGGGCAAGTGATGAGTGAATGCTGCACTGTCAGAGGGTCAGTACTGAGGGAGAGCCTAACTGTCGGAGGGTCAGTACTGAGGGAGTGACACACTGTCGGAGTGTCAGTGGTGAGGGAGTGCCGGGCTGTCAGAGGGTCAGTACTGAGGGAGTGCTGCACTGTTGGAGGGTCAGTGCTGATGGAGCGCCGTACTGTTGGAGGGTCAGTACTGAGGGAGTGCTGCACTCTCAGAGGTTCAGTAATGAGGGAGCGCTGCACTGTCGTAGGGTCAGTACTGAGGGAGCGCTTCACTGTCAGGGTGTGAGTACTGAGGGAGCGCTGCACTGTCAGAGGGTCAGTACTGAGGGAGTGCTGCACTGTCAGGGGGTGAGTACTGAGGGAGTGCTGCACTGTCAGTGGGTCAGTACTGAGGGAGTGCCGCACTGTCACAGGCTCAGTACTGAGGGAGCGCTGCACTGTCAGAGGGTCAGTACTGAGGGAGTGCTGCACTGTCAGAGTGTCAGTGCTGAGGGAGCGCTGCAATGTCAGATGGTCAGTACTGAGGGAGCGCTGCACTGTCAGAGGGTCAGTACAGAGGGAGTGCAGCAGTGTCAGAGGGTCAGTAGTGAGGGAGTGCTGCAGTGTCAGAGGGTCAGTATTGAGATATTGCTGCACTGTCAGATGGTCAGTACTGAGGGAGCGCTGCACTACTGGGGGTCAGTACTGAGGGAGTGCTGCACTGTCAGAAGGCCAGTAGGGTCAGTGCTGATTGAGCGCTGCACTACTGAGGGTCACTACTGAGGGAGTGCTGCACTGTCAGAGGGTCAGTACTGAGGAATCACTGCACTGTCAGAGGGTCAATACTGAGGGAGGGCTGCATTGTCAGAGGGTCAGTACTGAGGGAGTGCTGCACTGTCAGAGGGTCAGTACTGAGGGAGTGCTGCACTGTCAGGGGGTGAGTACTGAGGGAGTGTTGCACTGTCAGTGGGTCAGTACTGAGGGAGTGCCGCACTGTCACAGGGACAGTACTGAGGGAGCGCTGCACTGTCAGAGGGTCAGTACTGAGGGAGTGCTGCACTGTCAGAGTGTCAGTGCTGAGGGAGCGCTGCAATGTCAGAGGGTCAGTACTGAGGGAGTACCGCACTGTCAGTTGGTCAGTACTGAGAGAGTGCTGCACTGTCAGAGGGCCAGTAGGGTCAGTGCTGAGTGAGCGCTGCAAAGCTGAGTGTCAGGACAGAAGGTACAACTGCCCTGTCAGAGGGTTAGTACTGAGGGAGTGCTGCACTGTCGGAGGGTCAGTGCTGAGGGAGCACCGCACTGTTTGAGGGTCAGTACTGAGGGAGTGCTGCACTGTCAAAGGGTCAGTACTGAGGGAGTGCTGCACTGTCAAAGGGTCAGTACTGAGGGAGGGCTGCATTGCTGTGTGTCAGTACTGAGGGAGCGCTGCACTATCAGAGAGTCTGTACTGAGGGAGCGCTGCCCTGTCAGAGGGTCAGTAGTGAGGGAGTGCTGCACTGTCAGAGCGTCAGTACTGAGGGAGCGCTGCACTGTCAGAGCATCAGTACAGAGGGTGTGCCGCACTTTCAGAGGGTAATACTGAGGGAGTGCTGCACTGTCGGAGGGTCAGTACTGAGGGAGTGCTGCACTGTCACTGGGCCAGTACTGAGGTTGTGCTGCACTGTCAGAGCGTCATAACTGAGGGAGTGCTGCACTGTCAGAGGGTCAGTACTGAGGGTGTGCTTCACAGTCAGAGCATCAGTATTGAGGGAGTGCTGGACTGTCACATGGTCAGTGCTTAGGGAGTGCTGCACTGTCGGTGGGTCAGTACTGAGGGAGTGCTGCACTACTGGGGGTCAGCACTGAAGCAGTGCTGCACTGTCAGAAGGCCAGTAGGGTCAGTGCTGATTGAGCGCTGCACAACTGAGGGTCAGTACTGAGGGAGTGCTGCACTATCAGAGGGTCAGTACTGAGGGAGTGCTGCACTGTCAGAGGGTCAATACTGAGGGAGCGCTGCATTGTCAGAGGGTCAGTTCTGAGGGAGCGCCACACTGTCAGAAAGTCAGTGCTGAGGGAGCGCCGCACTGTCGGAGCATCAGTACTGAGGGAGTGCTGCACTATTGAGGGTCAGTACTGAGGGTGTGCCACACTGTCAGAGGGTCAGTTCTGAGGGAGTGCTGCACTGTCAGAAGGTCAGTACTGAGGGAGTGCTGCACCGTCAGAGGGTCAGTACTGGGGGAGCGCTGCACTGTCAGAGGGTCAGTACTGAGGGAGCGCCGCACTGTGAGAGGGTCAGTACTGTGGGAGCCCTGCAGTGTTGGACGGTCAGTACAGAAGGAGTGCTGCACTGTCAGAGGGTCAGTACTGAGGGAGTGCAGCAGTGTCAGAGGGTCAGTAGTGAGGGAGTGCTGCAGTGTCAGAGGGTCAGTATTGAGATATTGCTGCACTGTCAGATGGTCAGTACTGAGGGAGCGCTGCACTACTGGGGGTCAGTACTGAGGGAGTGCTGCACTGTCAGAAGGCCAGTAGGGTCAGTGCTGATTGAGCGCTGCACTACTGAGGGTCACTACTGAGGGAGTGCTGCACTGTCAGAGGGTCAGTACTGAGGAATCACTGCACTGTCAGAGGGTCAATACTGAGGGTCAGTACTGAGGGAGTGCTGCACTGTCAGAGGGTCAGTACTGAGGGAGTGCTGCACTGTCAGAGGGTCAGAACTGAGGGAGCGCCACACTGTCAGAAAGTCAGTGCTGAGGGAGCGTCGCACTGTCGGAGCGTCAGTACGGAGGGAGTGCTGCACTATTGAGGGTCAGTACTGAGGGTGTGTCGCACTGTCAGAGGGTCAGTACTGAGGGAGCGCTGCACTGTCAGATGGTCAGTACTGAGGGAGTGCTGCACTGTCAGACGGTCAGTACTGAGGGAGTGCCGCACTGTCAGAGGGTCAGTACTGAGGGAGCGCTGCACTGTCAGAGGGTCAGTACTGAGGGAGTGCTGCACTGTCAGAGGGTCTGTACTGAGAGAGTGCCGCACTGTCAGAGGGTCAGTACTGAGGGAGTGCTGCCCTGTCAGAGGGTCCGTACTGAGGGAGCGGTGCACTGCTGAGTTTCATTACTGAGGGAGTGCTGCACTGTCAGAGGGTCAGTACTGTGCGAGTGCTGCACTGTCAGAGGGTCAGTACTGAGGGAGTGCTGCACTGTCAAAGGGTCAGTACAGATGGAGCGCCGCACTGTGAGAGGGTCAGTACTGTGGGAGCCCTGCAGTGTTGGACGGTCAGTACAGAAGGAGTGCTGCACTGTCAGAGGGTCAGTACTGAGGGAGTGCAGCAGTGTCAGAGGGTCAGTAGTGAGGGAGTGCTGCAGTGTCAGAGGGTCAGTATTGAGATATTGCTGCACTGTCAGATGGTCAGTACTGAGGGAGCGCTGCACTACTGGGGGTCAGTACTGAGGGAGTGCTGCACTGTCAGAAGGCCAGTAGGGTCAGTGCTGATTGAGCGCTGCACTACTGAGGGTCAGTACTGAGGGAGTGCTGCACTGTCAGAGGGTCAGTACTGAGGAATCGCTGCACTGTCAGAGGGTCAGTACTGAGGGAGTGCTGCACTGTCAGAGGGTCAGTACTGAGGGTGTGCCGGACTGTCAGAGGGTCAGTTCTGAGGCAGTGCTTCACTGTCAGGGCATCAGTACTGAGGGAGCGCTGCACTGTCAGAGGGTCAGTACTGAGCGAGTGCTGCACTGTCAAAGGGTCAGTACTGAGGGAGTGCTGCACAGTCAAAGGGTCAGTACTGATTGAGTGCCGCACTGTCAGAGGGTCAGTACTGAGGGAGCGCTGCACTGTCAGAGGGTCAGTACTGAGGGAGTGCTGCACTGTCAGAGGGTCAGTACTGAGGGGGTGCTGCACTGTCAGAGGGTCAGTACTGAGGGAGTGCTGCCCTGTCAGAGGGTCAGTACTGAGGGAGCGGTGCACTGCTGAGTTTCATTACTGAGGGAGCGCTGCACTGTCAGAGGGTCAGTACTGAGCGAGTGCTGCACTGTCAAAGGGTCAGTACTGAGGGAGTGCTGCACTGTCAAAGGGTCAGTACTGAGGGAGCGCTGCACTGTCGGAGGGTCATTACTGAGGGAGCGCTGCACTGTCGGACGGTCAGTACTGAGGGAGTTCTGCACTGTCAGAGGGTCAGTACTGCGGGTGTGCTGCACTGTCAGCGGGTCAGTACTGAGGGAGTGTTGGACTGTCACATGGTCAGTGCTGAGGGAGTGCTGCACTGTTGGAGGGTCAGTACTGACGGAGCGCTGCACAATCGGAGGGTCAGTACTGAGGGGTTGCTTCACTGCCAGAGGGTCAGTGTTGATGGAGCGCTGCAGTCAGTGAGGGTCAGTACTGAGGGAGTGCAGCACTGTCAGAGGGTCAGTACTGAGAAAGCGCTGCAATGCTGAGCGTCAGTACTGAGGGTGTGCTGCACTGTCAGAGGGTCAGTACTGAGGGAATGCTGCACTGTCGGAGGGTCAGTACTGAGGGAGTGCTGCACTGTCGGAGGGTCAGTACTGCGGGAGTGCTGCAGTGTCAGAGGGTCAGTATTGAGGAATTGCTGCACTGCCAGAGGGTCAGTACTGAGGGAGCGCTGCACTGTCAGAGGGTCAGTACTGAGGGAGCGCTGCACTACTGGGGGTCAGTACTGAGGGAGTGCTGCACTGTCAGAAGGCCAGTAGGGTCAGTGCTGATTGAGCGCTGCACTACTGAGTGTCAGTACTGAGGGACTGCTGCACTATTGAGGGTCAGTACTGAGGGTGTGCCGCACTGTCAGAAGGTCAGTTCTGAGGGAGTGCTGCACTGTCAGGGGGTCAGTGCTGAAGGAGCGCTGCTATGTCAGAGGGTCAGTACTGAGGGAGTGCTGCACTGTCAGAGGGTCAGTACTGAGGGAGCGGTGCACTGTCAGAGGGTCAGTACTGAGGGAGTGCTGCACTGTCAGAGGGTCAGTACTGAGGGAGCGCTGCAATGTCAGAGGGTCAGTACAGAGGGAGCGCTGCAATGTCAGAGGGTTAGTACTGAGCGAGTGCTGCACAGTCAGAGAGTCAGTGTTGAGGGAGCGCTGCACAGTCAGAGGGTCAGTGCTGAGGGAGTGCTGCACTGTCAGATGGTCAGCACTGAGGGTGTGCTGCACTGATAGAGGGTCAGTACTGAGGGAGCAAGGCACTACTGAGGGACAGTACTGAGGGAGTGCTTCACTGTCGGAGGGTCAGTACTGAGGGAGTGCTGCACTGTCAGAGGGGCAGTACTGAGGGAGTGCGGCACTGTCAGAGGGTCAGTACTGTGGAATCGCTGCACTGTCAGAGGGTCAGTACTGAGGGAGCGCCAAACTGTCAGAGGGTTAGAGCTCAGGGAGCGCCGCACTGTCGGAGGGTCAGTACTGAGGGAGTGCTGCACTCTCAGAGGATCAGTACTGAGGGAGAGCTGCACTGTCAGAGGGCCAGTACTGAGGGAGTGCTGCACTGTCAGAGGGTCAGTACTGAGGAAGTGCTGGACTGTCACATGGTCAGTGCTGAGGGAGTGCTGCACTGTCAGAGGGTCAGTACTGAGGGAGTGCTGCACTGTCGGAGGGTCAGTACTGAGGGAGTGCTGCACTGTCAGAGGGTCAGTACTGAGGGAGCGCAGCAGTGTCAGAGGGTCAGTACTGAGGGAGCGCAGCAGTGTCAGAGGGTCAGTACTGAGGGAGCGCAGCAGTGTCAGAGGGGCAGTATTGAGGAATTGCTGCACTGTCAGATGGTCAGTGCTGAGGGAGCATTGCACTGTCAGAGGGTCAGTACTGAGGGAGCGCTGCACTACTGGGGGTCAGTCCTGAGGGAGTGCTGCACTGTCAGAAGGCCAGTAGGGTCAGTGCTGATTGAGCGCTCCACTACTGAGGGTCAGTACTGAGGGAGTGCTGCACTACTGAGGATCAGTACTGAGGGTGTGCCGCACTGTCAGAAGGTCAGTTCTGATGGAGTGCTGCACTGTCAGGGGGTCAGTGCTGAGGGAGCGCTGCTATGTCAGAGGGTCAGTACTGAGGGAGTGCTGCACTGTCACAGGGTCAGTGCTGAGGGAGCGGTGCACTGTCAGAGGGTCAGTACTGAGGGAGTGCTGCACTGTCAGAGGGTCAGTACTGAGGGAGCGCTGCAATGTCAGAGGGTCAGTACTGAGGGAGCACTGCAATGTCAGAGGGTCAGTACTGAGGGAGCGCTGCAATGTCAGAGGGTCAGTACTGAGGGAGCGCTGCAATGTCAGAGGGTCAGTACTGAGGGAGTGCTGCACTGTCAGAGGGTCAGTACTGAGGGAGCGGTGCAATGTCAGAGGGTCAGTACAGAGGGAGCGCTGCAATGTCAGAGGGTCAGTACTGAGGGAGCGGTGCAATGTCAGAGGGTCAGTACTGAGGGAGCGCTGCAATGTCAGAGGGTCAGTACTGAGGGAGCGGTGCACTGTCAAAGCGTCAGTACTGAGTGAGTGCTGCGCTGTCAGTTGGTCAGTACTGAGGATGTGCTGCACTGATAGAGGGTCAGTACTGAAGGAGCGCGACACTTTCAGAGGGTCAGTACTGAGGGAGCAAGGCACTACTGAGGGTCAGTACTGAGGGTGTGCTGCACTGTCAGAGCGTCAGTACTGAGGGTGTTCTGCACTGTCAGAGCGTCAGTACTGAGGGTGTGCTGCACTGTCAGAGCGTCAGTACTGAGGGAGTGCTGCACTGTCAGCGGATCAGTACTGAGGGAGAGCTGCACTGTCAGAGGGCCAGTATTGAGGAATTGCTGCACTGTCAGAGGGTCAGTACTGAGGGAGTGCTGCACTGTCAGAGGGTCAGTACTGAGGGAGCGCTGCACTGTCAGAGGGTCAGTATTGAGGAATTGCTGCACTGTCAGAGGGTCAGTACTGAGGGAGCGCTGCAGTGTTAGAGGGTCAGTATTGAGGAATTGCTGCACTGTCAGATGGTCAGTGCTGAGGGAGCATTGCACTGTCAGAGGGTCAGTACTGAGGAAGCGCTGCACTACTGGGGGTCAGTCCTGAGGGAGTGCTGCACTGTCAGAAGGCCAGTAGGGTCAGTGCTGATTGAGCGCTCCACTACTGAGGGTCAGTACTGAGGGAGTGCTGCACTACTGAGGATCAGTACTGAGGGTGTGCCGCACTGTCAGAAGGTCAGTTCTGATGGAGTGCTGCACTGTCAGGGGGTCAGTGCTGAGGGAGCGCTGCTATGTCAGAGGGTCAGTACTGAGCGAGTGCCGCACAGTCAGAGGGTCAGTACTGAGGGAGTGCTGCACTGTCGGAGGGTCAGTGCTGACGGAGCGCCGTACTGTTTGAGGGTCAGTACTGAGGGAGTGCTGCACTGTCAGGGGGTGAGTACTGAGGGAGCGCTGCACTGTCACAGGGTCAGTACTGAGGGAGTGCTGCACTGTCAGGGGGTGAGTACTGAGGGAGCGCTGCACTGTCACAGGGTCAGTAATGAGGGAGTGCTGCACTGTCAGAGGGTCAGTACTGAGGGAGTGATGCACTGTCAGATAGTCAGTACTGAGGGAGTGCTGCACTGTCAGTGGGTCAGTCCTGAGGGAGCACTGCCCTGTCAGAGGGTCAGTACTGAGGGAGTGCTGCACTGTCGGAGGGTCAGTACTGAGGGAGTGCTGCACTGTCAGAGGGTCAGTACTGAGGGAGCGCAGCAGTGTCAGAGGGTCAGAACTGAGGGAGCGCAGCAGTGTCAGAGGGGCAGTATTGAGGAATTGCTGCACTGTCAGATGGTCAGTGCTGAGGGAGCATTGCACTGTCAGAGGGTCAGTACTGAGGGAGCGCTGCACTACTGGAGGTCAGTCCTGAGGGAGTGCTGCACTGTCAGAAGGCCAGTAGGGTCAGTGCTGATTGAGCGCTCCACTACTGAGGGTCAGTACTGAGGGAGTGCTGCACTACTGAGGATCAGTACTGAGGGTGTGCCGCACTGTCAGAAGGTCAGTTCTGATCGAGTGCTGCACTGTCAGGGGGTCAGTGCTGAGGGAGCGCTGCAATGTCAGAGGGTCAGTACTGAGGGAGCGATGCAATGTCAGAGGGTCAGTACTGAGGGAGCGCTGCAATGTCAGAGGGTCAGTACTGAGGGAGCGCTGCAATGTCAGAGGGTCAGTATTGAGGGAGTGCTGCACTGTCAGAGGGTCAGTACTGAGGGAGCGGTGCAATGTCAGAGGGTCAGTACTGAGGGAGCGCTGCAATGTCAGAGGGTCAGTACTGAGGGAGCGGTGCACTGTCAAAGCGTCAGTACTGAGTGAGTGCTGCGCTGTCAGTTGGTCAGTACTGAGGATGTGCTGCACTGATAGAGGGTCAGTACTGAAGGAGCGCGACACTTTCAGAGGGTCAGTACTGAGGGAGCAAGGCACTACTGAGGGTCAGTACTGAGGGTGTGCTGCACTGTCAGAGCGTCAGTACTGAGGGTGTTCTGCACTGTCAGAGCGTCAGTACTGAGGGTGTGCTGCACTGTCAGAGCGTCAGTACTGAGGGAGTGCTGCACTGTCAGCGGATCAGTACTGAGGGAGAGCTGCACTGTCAGAGGGCAAGTATTGAGGAATTGCTGCACTGTCAGAGGGTCAGTACTGAGGGAGTGCTGCACTGTCACATGGTCAGTGCTTAGGGAGTGCTGCACTGTCGGTGGGTCAGTACTGAGGGAGTGCTGCACTACTGGGGGTCAGCACTGAAGCAGTGCTGCACTGTCAGAAGGCCAGTAGGGTCAGTGCTGATTGAGCGCTGCACAACTGAGGGTCAGTACTGAGGGAGTGCTGCACTATCAGAGGGTCAGTACTGAGGGAGTGCTGCACTGTCAGAGGGTCAATACTGAGGGAGCGCTGCATTGTCAGAGGGTCAGTTCTGAGGGAGCGCCACACTGTCAGAAAGTCAGTGCTGAGGGAGCGCCGCACTGTCGGAGCATCAGTACTGAGGGAGTGCTGCACTATTGAGGGTCAGTACTGAGGGTGTGCCACACTGTCAGAGGGTCAGTTCTGAGGGAGTGCTGCACTGTCAGAGGGTCAGTACAGAGGGAGTGCTGCACCGTCAGAGGGTCAGTACTGGGGGAGCGCTGCACTGTCAGAGGGTCAGTACTGAGGGAGCGCCGCACTGTGAGAGGGTCAGTACTGTGGGAGCCCTGCAGTGTTGGACGGTCAGTACAGAAGGAGTGCTGCACTGTCAGAGGGTCAGTACTGAGGGAGTGCAGCAGTGTCAGAGGGTCAGTAGTGAGGGAGTGCTGCAGTGTCAGAGGGTCAGTTTTGAGATATTGCTGCACTGTCAGATGGTCAGTACTGAGGGAGCGCTGCACTACTGGGGGTCAGTACTGAGGGAGTGCTGCACTGTCAGAAGGCCAGTAGGGTCAGTGCTGATTGAGCGCTGCACTACTGAGGGTCACTACTGAGGGAGTGCTGCACTGTCAGAGGGTCAGTACTGAGGAATCACTGCACTGTCAGAGGGTCAATACTGAGGGTCAGTACTGAGGGAGTGCTGCACTGTCAGAGGGTCAGTACTGAGGGAGTGCTACACTGTCAGAGGGTCAGAACTGAGGGAGCGCCACACTGTCAGAAAGTCAGTGCTGAGGGAGCGTCGCACTGTCGGAGCGTCAGTACTGAGGGAGTGCTGCACTATTGAGGGTCAGTACTGAGGGTGTGTCGCACTGTCAGAGGGTCAGTACTGAGGGAGTGCTGCAATGTCAGATGGTCAGTACTGAGGGAGTGCTGCACTGTCAGACGGTCAGTACTGAGGGAGTGCCGCACTGTCAGAGGGTCAGTACTGAGGGAGCGCTGCACTGTCAGAGGGTCTGTACTGAGAGAGTGCCGCACTGTCAGAGGGTCAGTACTGAGGGAGTGCTGCCCTGTCAGAGGGTCCGTACTGAGGGAGCGGTGCACTGCTGAGTTTCATTACTGAGGGAGTGCTGCACTGTCAGAGGGTCAGTACTGTGCGAGTGCTGCACTGTCAGAGGGTCAGTACTGAGGGAGTGCTGCACTGTCAAAGGGTCAGTACTGATGGAGCGCCGCACTGTGAGAGGGTCAGTACTGTGGGAGCCCTGCAGTGTTGGACGGTCAGTACAGAAGGAGTGCTGCACTGTCAGAGGGTCAGTACTGAGGGAGTGCAGCAGTGTCAGAGGGTCAGTAGTGAGGGAGTGCTGCAGTGTCAGAGGGTCAGTATTGAGATATTGCTGCACTGTCAGATGGTCAGTACTGAGGGAGCGCTGCACTACTGGGGGTCAGTACTGAGGGAGTGCTGCACTGTCAGAGGGTCAGTACTGAGGAATCGCTGCACTGTCAGAGGGTCAGTACTGAGGGAGTGCTGCACTGTCAGAGGGTCAGTACTGAGGGTGTGCCGGACTGTCAGAGGGTCAGTTCTGAGGCAGTGCTTCACTGTCAGGGCATCAGTACTGAGGGAGCGCTGCACTGTCAGAGGGTCAGTACTGAGGGAGTGCCGCACTGTCAGAGGGTCAGTACTGAGGGAGCGCTGCACTGTCAGAGGGTCAGGATTGAGGGAGTGCTGCACTGTCAGAGGGTCAGTACTGAGGGAGCGTGGCACTGTCAGAGGGTCAGTACTGAGGGAGTGCTGCACTGTCACAGGGTCAGTGCTGAGGGAGCCGTGCACTGTCAGAGGGTCAGTACTGAGGGAGTGCTGCACTGTCAGGGGGTCAGTACTGAGGGAGCGCTGCAATGTCAGAGGGTCAGTACTGAGGGAGCGCTGCAATGTCAGAGGGTCAGTACTGAGGGAGCGCTGCAATGTCAGAGGGTCAGTACTGAGGGAGCGCTGCAATGTCAGAGGGTCAGTACTGAGGGAGCGGTGCACTGTCAGAGGGTCAGTACTGAGGGAGCGGTGCAATGTCAGAGGGTCAGTACTGAGGGAGCGGTGCACTGTCAAAGCGTCAGTACTGAGTGAGTGCTGCGCTGTCAGTTGGTCAGTACTGAGGATGTGCTGCACTGATAGAGGGTCAGTACTGAAGGCGCGCTACACTGTCAGAGGGTCAGTACTGAGGGAGCAAGGCACTACTGAGGGTCAGTACTGAGGGAGTGCTGCACTGTCGGAGGGTCAGTACTGAGGGAGTGCTGCACTGTCAGAGGGGCAGTACTGAGGGAGTGCAGCACTGTCAGAGGGTCAGTACTGTGGAATCGCTGCACTGTCAGAGGGTCAGTACTGAGGGAGCGCCAAACTGTCAGAGGGTTAGTGCTCAGGGAGCGCCGCACTGTCGGAGGGTCAGTACTGAGGGAGTGCTGCACTCTCAGAGGATCAGTAATGAGGGAGAGCTGCACTGTCAGAGGGCCAGTACTGAGGGAGTGCTGCACTGTCAGAGGGTCAGTACTGAGGAAGTGCTGGACTGTCACATGGTCAGTGCTGAGGGAGTGCTGCACTGTCAGAGGGTCAGTACTGAGGGAGTGCTGCACTGTCGGAGGGTCAGGACTGAGGGAGTGCTGCACTGTCAGAGGGTCAGTACTGAGGGAGCGCAGCAGTGTCAGAGGGTCAGTACTGAGGGAGCGCAGCAGTGTCAGAGGGTCAGTATAGAAGAATTGCTGCACTGTCAGATGGTCAGTGCTGAGGGAGCATTGCACTGTCAGAGGGTCAGTACTGAGGGAGCGCTGCACTACTGGGGGTCAGTACTGAGGGAGTGCTGCACTATCAGAAGGCCAGTACGGTCAGTGCTGATTGAGCGCTCCACTACTGAGGGTCAGTACTGAGGGAGTGCTGCACTATTGAGGGTCAGTACTGAGGGAGTGCCGCACTGTCAGAAGGTCAGTTCTGATGGAGTGCTGCACTGTCAGGGGGTCAGTGCTGAAGGAGCGCCATACTGTCAGAGGGTCAGTACTGAGGGAGCAAGGCACTACTGAGGGACAGTACTGAGGGAGTGCTTCACTGTCGGAGGGTCAGTACTGAGGGAGTGCTGCACTGTCAGAGGGGCAGTACTAAGGGAGTGCGGCACTGTCAGAGGGTCAGTACTGTGGAATCGCTGCACTGTCAGAGGGTCAGTACTGAGGGAGCGCCAAACTGTCAGAGGGTTAGAGCACAGGGAGCGCCGCACTGTCGGAGGGTCAGTACTGAGGGAGTGCTGCACTCTCAGAGAATCAGTACTGAGGGAGAGCTGCACTGTCAGAGGGCCAGTACTGAGGGAGTGCTGCACTGTCAGAGGGTCAGTACTGAGGAAGTGCTGGACTGTCACATGGTCAGTGCTGAGGGAGTGCTGCACTGTCAGAGGGTCAGTACTGAGGGAGTGCTGCACTGTCGGAGGGTCAGTACTGAGGGAGTGCTGCACTGTCAGAGGGTCAGTACTGAGGGAGCGCAGCAGTGTCAGAGGGTCAGAACTGAGGGAGCGCAGCAGTGTCAGAGGGGCAGTATTGAGGAATTGCTGCACTGTCAGATGGTCAGTGCTGAGGGAGCATTGCACTGTCAGAGGGTCAGTACTGAGGGAGCGCTGCACTACTGGAGGTCAGTCCTGAGGGAGTGCTGCACTGTCAGAAGGCCAGTAGGGTCAGTGCTGATTGAGCGCTCCACTACTGAGGGTCAGTACTGAGGGAGTGCTGCACTACTGAGGATCAGTACTGAGGGTGTGCCGCACTGTCAGAAGGTCAGTTCTGATCGAGTGCTGCACTGTCAGGGGGTCAGTGCTGAGGGAGCGCTGCAATGTCAGAGGGTCAGTACTGAGGGAGCGCTGCAATGTCAGAGGGTCAGTACTGAGGGAGCGCTGCAATGTCAGAGGGTCAGTACTGAGGGAGCGCTGCAATGTCAGAGGGTCAGTATTGAGGGAGTGCTGCACTGTCAGAGGGTCAGTACTGAGGGAGCGGTGCAATGTCAGAGGGTCAGTACTGAGGGAGCGCTGCAATGTCAGAGGGTCAGTACTGAGGGAGCGGTGCACTGTCAAAGCGTCAGTACTGAGTGAGTGCTGCGCTGTCAGTTGGTCAGTACTGAGGATGTGCTGCACCGATAGAGGGTCAGTACTGAAGGAGCGCGACACTTTCAGAGGGTCAGTACTGAGGGAGCAAGGCACTACTGAGGGTCAGTACTGAGGGTGTGCTGCACTGTCAGAGCGTCAGTACTGAGGGTGTTCTGCACTGTCAGAGCGTCAGTACTGAGGGTGTGCTGCACTGTCAGAGCGTCAGTACTGAGGGTGTGCTGCACTGTCAGAGCGTCAGTACTGAGGGAGTGCTGCACTGTCAGCGGATCAGTACTGAGGGCGAGCTGCACTGTCAGAGGGCCAGTATTGAGGAATTGCTGCACTGTCAGAGGGTCAGTACTGAGGGAGTGCTGCACTGTCAGAGGGTCAGTACTGAGGGAGCGCTGCACTGTCAGAGGGTCAGTATTGAGGAATTGCTGCACTGTCAGAGGGTCAGTACTGAGGGAGCGCAGCAGTGTTAGAGGGTCAGTATTGAGGAATTGCTGCACTGTCAGATGGTCAGTGCTGAGGGAGCATTGCACTGTCAGAGGGTCAGTACTGAGGAAGCGCTGCACTACTGGGGGTCAGTACTGAGGGAGTGCTGCACTGTCAGAAGGCCAGTAGGGTCAGTGCTGATTGAGCGCTCCACTACTGAGGGTCAGTCCTGAGGGAGTGCTGCACTATTGAGGGTCAATACTGAGGGTGTGCCGCACTGTCAGAAGGTCAGTTCTGGGGGAGTGCTGCATTGTCAGGGGGTCAGTACTGAGGGAGCGCTGCAATGTCAGAGGGTCAGTACTGAGGGAGTGCTGCAATGTCAGAGGGTCAGTACTGAGCGAGTGCCGCACAGTCAGAGGGTCAGTACTGAGGGAGTGCTGCACTGTCGGAGGGTCAGTGCTGACGGAGCGCCATACTGTTTGAGGGTCAGTACTGAGGGAGTGCTGCACTGTCAGGGGGTGAGTACTGAGGGAGCGCTGCACTGTCACAGGGTCAGTACTGAGGGAGTGCTGCACTGTCAGGGGGTGAGTACTGAGGGAGCGCTGCACTGTCACAGGGTCAGTAATGAGGGAGTGCTGCACTGTCAGAGGGTCAGTACTGAGGGAGTGATGCACTGTCAGAGAGTCAGTACTGAGGGAGCGGTGCAATGTCAGAGGGTCAGTACTGAGGGAGCGCTGCAATGTCAGAGGGTCAGTACTGAGGGAGCGGTGCACTGTCAAAGCGTCAGTACTGAGTGAGTGCTGCGCTGTCAGTTGGTCAGTACTGAGGATGTGCTGCACTGATAGAGGGTCAGTACTGAAGGAGCGCGACACTTTCAGAGGGTCAGTACTGAGGGAGCAAGGCACTACTGAGGGTCAGTACTGAGGGTGTGCTGCACTGTCAGAGCGTCAGTACTGAGGGTGTTCTGCACTGTCAGAGCGTCAGTACTGAGGGTGTGCTGCACTGTCAGAGCGTCAGTACTGAGGGTGTGCTGCACTGTCAGAGCGTCAGTACTGAGGGAGTGCTGCACTGTCAGCGGATCAGTACTGAGGGAGAGCTGCACTGTCAGAGGGCCAGTATTGAGGAATTGCTGCACTGTCAGAGGGTCAGTACTGAGGGAGTGCTGCACTGTCAGAGGGTCAGTACTGAGGGAGCGCTGCACTGTCAGAGGGTCAGTATTGAGGAATTGCTGCACTGTCAGAGGGTCAGTACTGAGGGAGCGCTGCAGTGTTAGAGGGTCAGTATTGAGGAATTGCTGCACTGTCAGATGGTCAGTGCTGAGGGAGCATTGCACTGTCAGAAGGCCAGTAGGGTCAGTGCTGATTGAGCGCTCCACTACTGAGGGTCAGTCCTGAGGGAGTGCTGCACTATTGAGGGTCAATACTGAGGGTGTGCCGCACTGTCAGAAGGTCAGTTCTGGGGGAGTGCTGCACTGTCAGGGGGTCAGTACTGAGGGAGCGCTGCAATGTCAGAGGGTCAGTACTGAGGGAGTGCTGCAATGTCAGAGGGTCAGTACTGAGCGAGTGCCGCACAGTCAGAGGGTCAGTACTGAGGGAGTGCTGCACTGTCGGAGGGTCAGTGCTGACGGAGCGCCGTACTGTTTGAGGGTCAGTACTGAGGGAGTGCTGCACTGTCAGGGGGTGAGTACTGAGGGAGCGCTGCACTGTCACAGGGTCAGTACTGAGGGAGTGCTGCACTGTCAGGGGGTGAGTACTGAGGGAGCGCTGCACTGTCACAGGGTCAGTAATGAGGGAGTGCTGCACTGTCAGAGGGTCAGTACTGAGGGAGTGATGCACTGTCAGAGAGTCAGTACTGAGGGAGTGCTGCACTGTCAGTGGGTCAGTCCTGAGGGAGCACTGCCCTGTCAGAGGGTCAGTACTGAGGGAGTGCTGCACTGTCGGAGGGTCAGTACTGAGGGAGTGCTGCACTGTCAGAGGGTCAGTACTGAGGGAGCGCAGCAGTGTCAGAGGGTCAGAACTGAGGGAGCGCAGCAGTGTCAGAGGGGCAGTATTGAGGAATTGCTGCACTGTCAGATGGTCAGTGCTGAGGGAGCATTGCACTGTCAGAGGGTCAGTACTGAGGGAGCGCTGCACTACTGGAGGTCAGTCCTGAGGGAGTGCTGCACTGTCAGAAGGCCAGTAGGGTCAGTGCTGATTGAGCGCTCCACTACTGAGGGTCAGTACTGAGGGAGTGCTGCACTACTGAGGATTAGTACTGAGGGTGTGCCGCACTGTCAGAAGGTCAGTTCTGATCGAGTGCTGCACTGTCAGGGGGTCAGTGCTGAGGGAGCGCTGCAATGTCAGAGGGTCAGTACTGAGGGAGCGCTGCAATGTCAGAGGGTCAGTACTGAGGGAGCGCTGCAATGTCAGAGGGTCAGTACTGAGGGAGCGCTGCAATGTCAGAGGGTCAGTATTGAGGGAGTGCTGCACTGTCAGAGGGTCAGTACTGAGGGAGCGGTGCAATGTCAGAGGGTCAGTACTGAGGGAGCGCTGCAATGTCAGAGGGTCAGTACTGAGGGAGCGGTGCACTGTCAAAGCGTCAGTACTGAGTGAGTGCTGCGCTGTCAGTTGGTCAGTACTGAGGATGTGCTGCACTGATAGAGGGTCAGTACTGAAGGAGCGCGACACTTTCAGAGGGTCAGTACTGAGGGAGCAAGGCACTACTGAGGGTCAGGACTGAGGGTGTGCTGCACTGTCAGAGCGTCAGTACTGAGGGTGTTCTGCACTGTCAGAGCGTCAGTACTGAGGGTGTGCTGCACTGTCAGAGCGTCAGTACTGAGGGAGTGCTGCACTGTCAGCGGATCAGTACTGAGGGAGAGCTGCACTGTCAGAGGGCCAGTATTGAGGAATTGCTGCACTGTCAGAGGGTCAGTACTGAGGGAGTGCTGCACTGTCAGAGGGTCAGTACTGAGGGAGCGCTGCACTGTCAGAGGGTCAGTATTGAGGAATTGCTGCACTGTCAGAGGGTCAGTACTGAGGGAGCGCTGCAGTGTTAGAGGGTCAGTATTGAGGAATTGCTGCACTGTCAGATGGTCAGTGCTGAGGGAGCATTGCACTGTCAGAGGGTCAGTACTGAGGAAGCGCTGCACTACTGGGGGTCAGTACTGATGGAGTGCTGCACTGTCAGAAGGCCAGTAGGGTCAGTGCTGATTGAGCGCTCCACTACTGAGGGTCAGTCCTGAGGGAGTGCTGCACTATTGAGGGTCAATACTGAGGGTGTGCCGCACTGTCAGAAGGTCAGTTCTGGGGGAGCGGTGCACTGTCAGGGGGTCAGTACTGAGGGAGCGCTGCAATGTCAGAGGGTCAGTACTGAGGGAGTGCTGCAATGTCAGAGGGTCAGTACTGAGCGAGTGCCGCACAGTCAGAGGGTCAGTACTGAGGGAGTGCTGCACTGTCGGAGGGTCAGTGCTGACGGAGCGCCGTACTGTTTGAGGGTCAGTACTGAGGGAGTGCTGCACTGTCAGGGGGTGAGTACTGAGGGAGCGCTGCACTGTCACAGGGTCAGTACTGAGGGAGTGCTGCACTGTCAGGGGGTGAGTACTGAGGGAGCGCTGCACTGTCACAGGGTCAGTAATGAGGGAGTGCTGCACTGTCAGAGGGTCAGTACTGAGGGAGTGATGCACTGTCAGAGAGTCAGTACTGAGGGAGTGCTGCACTGTCAGTGGGTCAGTCCTGAGGGAGCACTGCCCTGTCAGAGGGTCAGTAGTGAGGGAGTGCTGCACTGTCAGGGGGTCAGTGCTGAGGGAGTGCTGCACTGTCAGTGGGTCAGTGCTGAGGGAGTGCTGCACTGTCAGTGGGTCAGTCCTGAGGGAGCACTGCCCTGTCAGAGGGTCAGTACTGAGGGAGTGCTGCACTGTCAGAGCGTCTGTACTGAGGGTGCGCCGCACTGTCAGAGGGTCAGTACTGAGGGAGCGCCGCACTGTCGGAGGGTCAGTACTGAGGGAGTGCTGCACTGTCAGAGGGTCAGCACCAACGAAGCGCTGCCCTGTCAGAGGGTTAGTACTGAGGTAGTGCTGCACTGTCGGAGGGTCAGTGCTGAGGGAGCGCCGCACTATTGAGGGTCAGTACTGAGGGTTTGCCGCACTGTCAGAGGGTCAGTACTGAGGGAGTGCTGTACTGTCAGAGGGTCAGGACTGAGGGAGTGCTGCACTGTCAGAGGGTCAGTACTGAGGGAGTGCTGCACTGTCAGAGGGTCAGTACTGAGGGAGTGCTGCACTCTCAGAGGGTCAGTATTGAGGGGTTGCTGCACTGTCAGAGGGTCAGTACTGAGGTTGTGCTGCACTGTCAGAGGGTCAGTACTGAGGGTGTGCTGCACTGTCAGAGGGTCAGTATTGAGGGAGTGCTGCACTGTCAGAAGGCCAGTAGGGTCAGTGCTGATTGAACGCTGCACTACTGAGGGTCAGTACTGAGGGAGTGCTGCACTGTCAGTGGGTCAGTACTGAGGGAGTGCTGCACTGTCAGAGGGTCAATACTGAGGGAGCGCTGCATTGTCAGAGGGTCAGTTCTGAGGGAGCGCCACACTGTCAGAAAGTCAGTGCTGAGGGAGCGCCGCACTGTCAGAGCGTCAGTACTGAGGGAGTGCTGCACTATTGAGGGTCAGTACTGAGGGTGTGCCGCACTGTCAGAGGGTCAGTTCAGAGGGAGCGCTGCACTGTCAGAGGGTCAGTACTGAGGGAGTGCTGCACCGTCAGAGGGTCAGTACTGAGGGAGCGCTGCAGTGTTGGATGGTCAGTACAGAGGGAGTGCTGCACTGTCAGAGGGTCAGTACTGAGGGAGTGCAGCAGTGTCAGAGGGTCAGTACTGAGGGAGTGCTGCAGTGTCAGAGGGTCAGTACTGAGGGAGTGCTGCAGTGTCAGAGGGTCAGTATTGAGATATTGCTGCACTTTCAGATGGTCAGGACTGAGGGAGCGCTGCACTACTGGGGGTCAGTACTGAGGGAAAGCTGCACTGTCAGAGGGTCAGTACTGAGGGAGTGCTGCAATGTCAGAGGGTCAGAACTGAGGGAGCGCTGCACTGTCAGAGGGTCAGTTCTGAGGGAGCGCCACAATGTCAGAAAGTCAGTGCAAAGGGAGCGCCGCACTGTCGGAGCGTCAGTACTGAGGGAGTGCTGCACTATTGAGGGTCAGTACTGAGGGTGTGCCGGACTGTCAGAGGGTCAGTTCTGAGGGAGTGCTTCACTGTCAGGGCGTCAGTGCTGAGGGAGTGCTGCTATGTCACATGGTCAGTACTGAGGGAGCGCTGCACTGTCAGAGGGTCAGTACTGAGGGAGTGCCGAACTGTCAGAGGGTCAGTACTGAGGGAGCGCTGCACTGTCAGAGGGTCAGTACCGAGGGAGTGCTGCACTGTCAGAGGGTCTGTACTGAGAGAGTGCTGCACTGTCAGAGGGTCAGTACTGAGGGAGTGCTGCCCTGTCAGAGGGTCAGTACTGAGGGAGCGCTGCACTGTCAGAGGGTCAGTACTGAGCGAGTGCTGCACTGTCAGAGGGTCAGTACTGAGGGAGCGCTGCACTGTCAGAGGGTCAGTACCGAGGGAGTGCTGCACTGTCAGAGGGTCTGTACTGAGAGAGTGCTGCACTGTCAGAGGGTCAGTACTGAGGGAGTGTTGCCCTGTCAGAGGGTCAGTACTGAGGGAGCGGTGCACTGCTGAGTTTCAGTACTGAGGGAGCGCTGCACTGTCAGAGGGTGAGTACTGAGCGAGTGCTGCACTGTCAAAGGGTCAGTACTGAGGGAGTGCTGCACTGTCAAAGGATCAGTACTGAGGGAGCGCAGCACTGTCGGAGGGTCAGTACTGAGGGAGTGCTGCACCGTCGGAGGGTCAGTACTGAGGGAGTTCTGCACTGTCGGAGGGTCAGTACTGAGGGAGTTCTGCACTGTCAGAGGGTCAGTACTGCGGGTGTGCTGCACTGTCAGAGGGTCAGTACTGCGGGTGTGCTGCACTGTCAGAGGGTCAGTACTGAGGGAGTGTTGGACTGTCACATGGTCAGTGCTGAGGGAGTGCTGCACTGTCAGAGGGTCAGTACTGAGAAAGCGCTGCACTGCTGAGCGTCAGTACTGAGGGAGCGCTGCACTGTCAAAGGGGCAGTACTGAGGGAGTGCTGGACTGTCACATGGTCAGTGCTGAGGGAGTGCTGCACTGTCAGAGGGTCAGTACTGAGGGAGTGCTGCACTCTCGGAGGGTCAGTACTGAGGGAGCGCTGCACTGTCGGAGAGTCAGTACTGAAGGAGTGCTGCAGTGTCAGAGGGTCAGTATTGAGGAATTGCTGCACTGTCAGAGGGTCAGTACTGAGGGAGCGCTGCAGTGTCGGAGGGTCAGTATTGAGGAATTGCTGCACTGTCAGATGGTCAGTGCTGAGGGAGCATTGCACTGTCAGAGGGTCAGTACTGAGGGAGCGCTGCACTCCTGGGAGTCAGTACTGAGGGAGTGCTGCACTGTCAGAAGGCCAGTAGGGTCAGTGCTGATTGAGCGCTGCACTACTGAGGGTCAGTACTGAGGGAGTGCTGCACTGTCAGAGGGTCAGTACTGTGGAATCGCTGCACTGTCAGAGGGTCAGTACTGAGGGAGCGCGGCATTGTCACAGGGTCAGTTCTGAGGGAGCGCCAAACTGTCAGAGGGTCAGTACTGAGGGAGCGCAGCAGTGTCAGAGGGGCAGTATTGAGGAATTGCTGCACTGTCAGATGGTCAGTACTGAGGGAGCGCTGCAGTGTTAGAGGGTCAGTATTGAGGAATTGCTGCACTGTCAGATGGTCAGTGCTGAGGGAGCATTGCACTGTCAGAGGGTCAGTACTGAGGGAGCACTGCACTACTGGGGGTCAGTACTGAGGGAGTGCTGCACTGTCAGAAGGCCAGTAGGGTCAGTCCTGATTGAGCGCTCCACTACTGAGGGTCAGTACTGAGGGAGTGCTGCACTATTGAGGGTCAATACTGAGGGTGTGCTGCACTGTCAGAAGGTCAGTTCTGGGGGTGTGCTGCACTGTCAGGGGGTCAGTGCTAAAGGAGCGCTGCTATGTCAGAGGGTCATTACTGAGGGAGTGCTGCACTGTCAGAGGGTCAGTACTGAGGGAGCGGTGCACTGTCAGAGGGTCAGTACTGAGGGAGCGCTGCAATGTCAGAGGGTTAGTACTGAGGGAGCGCTGCAATGTCAGAGGGTCAGTACTGAGGGAGCGCTGCAATGTCAGAGGGTCAGTACTGAGCGAGTGCCGCACAGTCAGAGGGTCAGTACTGAGGGAGTGCTGCACTGTCGGAGGGTCAGTGCTGACGGAGCGCCGTACTGTTTGAGGGTCAGTACTGAGGGAGTGCTGCACTCTCAGAGGTTCAGTAATGAGGGAGTGTTGCACTGTCGTAGGGTCAGTACTGAGGGAGCGCTGCACTGTCAGGGGGTGAGTACTGAGGGAGTGCTGCACTGTCAGAGGGTCAGTACTGAGGGAGTGCTGCACTGTCAGAGGGTGAGTACTGAGGGAGTGCTGCACTGTCAGTCGGTCAGTACTGAGGGAGTGCCGCACTGTCACAGGGTCAGTACTGAGCGAGTGCTGCACTGTCAGAGGGTCAGTATTGAGCGAGTGCTGCACTGTCAGATGGTCAGTACTGAGGATGTGCTGCACTGATAGAGGCTCAGTACTGAAGGAGCGCTACACTGTCAGAGGGTCAGTACTGAGGGAGCAAGGCACTACTGAGGGTCAGTACTGTGGAATCGCTGCACTGTCAGAGGGTCAGTACTGAGGGAGCGCTGCATTGTCACAGGGTCAGTTCTGAGGGAGCGCCAAACTGTCAGAGGGTCAGTACTGAAGGAGCGCAGCAGTGTCAGAGGGGCAGTATTGAGGAATTGCTGCACTGTCAGATGGTCAGTGCTGAGGGAGCATTGCACTGTCAGAGGGTCAGTACTGAGGGAGCACTGCACTACTGGGGGTCAGTACTGAGGGAGTGCTGCACTGTCAGAAGGCCAGTAGGGTCAGTGCTGATTGAGCGCTCCACTACTGAGGGTCAGTACTGAGGGAGTGCTGCACTATTGAGGGTCAGTACTGAGGGTGTGCCGCACTGTCAGAAGGTCAGTTCTGATGGAGTGCTGCACTGTCAGGGAGTCAGTCCTGAGGGAGCGCTGCTATGTCAGAGGGTCAGTACTGAGGGAGTGCTGCACTGTCACAGGGTAAGTGCTGAAGAGCGGTGCACTGTCAGAGGGTCAGTACTGAGGGAGTGCTGCACTGTCAGAGGGTCAGTACTGAGGGAGTGCTGCACTGTCAGAGGGTCAGTACTGAGGGAGTGCTGCACTCTCAGAGTGTCAGTACTGAGGGAGCGGTGCAATGTCAGAGGGTCAGTACTGAGGGAGCGCTGCAATGTCAGAGGGTCAGTACTGAGGGAGTGCTGCACTGTCAGAGTGTCAGTACTGAGGGAGCGGTGCAATGTCAGAGGGTCAGTACTGAGGGAGCGCTGCAATGTCAGAGGGTCAGTACTGAGGGAGCGGTGCACTGTCAAAGCGTCAGTACTGAGCGAATGCTGCACAGTCAGAGGGTAAGTACTGAGGATGTGCTGCACTGATAGAGGGTCAGTACTGAAGGAGAACTACACTGTCAGAGGGTAAGTACTGAGGGAGCATGGCACTACTGAGGGTCAGTACTGAGGGAGTGCTGCACTGTCGGAGGGTCAGTACTGAGGGAGTGCTGCACTGTCAGAGGGGCAGTACTGAGGGAGTGCAGCACTGTCAGAGGGGCAGTACTGTGGAATCGGTGCACTGTCAGAGGGTCAGTACTGAGGGAGCGCCAAACTGTCAGAGGGTTAGTGCTCAGGGAGCGCCGCACTGTCGGAGGGTCAGTACTGAGGGAGTGCTGCACTCTCAGAGGATCAGTACTGAGGGAGAGCTGCACTGTCAGAGAGCCAGTACTGAGGGAGTGCTGCACTGTCAGAGGGTCAGTACAGAGGAAGTGCTGGACTGTCACATGGTCAGTGCTGAGGGAGTGCTGCACTGTCAGAGGGTCAGTACTGAGGGAGTGCTGCACTGTCGGAGGGTCAGGACTGAGGGAGTGCTGCACTGTCAGAGGGTCAGTACTGAGGGAGCGCAGCAGTGTCAGAGGGTCAGTACTGAGGGAGCGCAGCAGTGACAGAGGGTCAGTATAGAGGAATTGCTGCACTGTCAGATGGTCAGTGCTGAGGGAGCATTGCACTGTCAGAGGGTCAGTACTGAGGGAGCGCTGCACTACTGGGGGTCAGTACTGAGGGAGTGCTGCACTATCAGAAGGCCAGTAGGGTCAGTGCTGATTGAGCGCTCCACTACTGAGGGTCAGTACTGAGGGAGTGCTGCAATATTGAGGGTCAGTACTGAGGGGGTGCCGCACTGTCAGAAGGTCAGTTCTGATCGAGTGCTGCACTGTCAGGGGGTCAGTGCTGAGGGATCGCTGCTATGTCAGAGGGTCAGTGCTGAGGGAGTGCTACACTGTCAGAGGGTTAGTACTGAGGGAGCGGTGCACTGTCAGAGGGTCAGTACTGAGGGAGTGCTGCACTGTCAGAGGGTCAGTACTGAGGGAGTGCTGCACTCTCAGAGGGTCAGTACTGAGGGAGCGCTGCAATGTCAGAGGGTCAGTACTGAGGGAGCGCTGCAATGTCAGAGGGTCAGTACTGAGGGAGCGCTGCAATGTCAGAGGGTCAGTACTGAGGGAGCGGTGCACTGTCAAAGCGTCAGAACTGAGCGAGTGCTGCACAGTCAGAGGGTCAGTACTGAGGGTGTGCTGCACTGATAGAGGGTCAGTACTGAAGGAGCGCTACACTGTCAGAGGGTCAGTACTGAGGGAGCAAGGCACTACTGAGGGTCAGTACTGAGGGTGTGCTGCACTGTCAGAGCATCAGTACTGAGGGTGTGCTGCACTGTCAGAGCGTCAGTACTGAGGGTGTGCTGCACTGTCAGAGCGTCAGTACTGAGGGAGTGCTGCACTGTCAGAGGGTCAGTACTGAGGGAGTGCTGCACTGTCAGAGGGTCAGTACTGAGGGAGCGGTTGCACTGTCAGAGGGTCAGTACTGAGGGAGCGCTGCACTGTCAGAGGGGCAGTACTGAGGGAGTGCTGCACTGTCAGAGGGTCAGTACTGAGAGAGTGCTGCTCTGTCAGAGGGTCAGTACTGAGGGAGTGCTGCACTGTCAGAGGGTCAGTACTGAGGGAGCGGTGCACTGTCAGAGGGTCAGTACTGAGGAAGTGCTGCACTGTCAGAGGGTCAGTACTGAGGGAGCGCTGCAATGTCAGAGGGTCAGTACTGAGGGAGCGCTGCAATGTCAGAGGGTCAGTACTGAGGGAGCGCTGCAATGTCAGAGGGTCAGTACTGAGGGAGCGCTGCAATGTCAGAGGGTCAGTACTGAGGGAGCGCTGCACAGTCAGAGGGTCAGTGCTGAGGGAGCGCTGCACAGTCAGAGGGTCAGTGCTGAGGGAGTGCTGCACTGTCAGATGGTCAGTACTGAGGGAGTGCTGCACTGATAGAGGGTCAGTACCGAAGGAGCGCTATACTGTCAGAGGGTCAGTACTGAGGGAGCAAGGCACTGTCAGAGGGTCAGTATTGAGGGAGCGCTGGACTGTCACATGGTCAGTGCTGAGGGAGTGCTGCACTGTCAGAGGGTCAGTACTGAGGGAGTGCTGCACTGTCGGAGGGTCAGGACTGAGGGAGTGCTGCACTGTCGGAGGGTCAGGACTGAGGGAGCGCAGCAGTGTCAGAGGGTCAGTACTGAGGGAGCGCAGCAGTGTCAGAGGGTCAGTATAGAGGAATTGCTGCACTGTCAGATGGTCAGTGCTGAGGGAGCATTGCACTGTCAGAGGGTCAGTGCTGATTGAGCGCTCCACTACTGAGGGTCAGTACTGAGGGAGTGCTGCACTATTGAGGGTCAGTACTGAGGGAGTGCCGCACTGTCAGAAGGTCAGTTCTGATGGAGTGCTGCACTGTCAGGGGGTCAGTGCTGAGGGAGCGCTGCTATGTCAGAGGGTCAGTACTGAGGGAGTGCTACACTGTCAGAGGGTCAGTACTTAGGGAGTGCTGCACTCTCAGAGGGTCAGTACTGAGGGAGCGCTGCAATGTCAGAGGGTCAGTACTGAGGGAGCGGTGCACTGTCAAAGCGTCAGTACTGAGCGAGTGCTGCACAGTCAGAGGGTCAGTACTGAGGGTGTGCTGCACTGATAGAGGGTCAGTACTGAAGGAGCGCTACACTGTCAGAGGGTCAGTACTGAGGGAGCAAGGCACTACTGAGGGTCAGTACTGAGGGTGTGCTGCACTGTCAGAGCATCAGTAATGAGGGTGTGCTGCACTGTCAGAGCGTCAGTACTGAGGGTGTGCTGCACTGTCAGAGCGTCAGTACTGAGGGAGTGCTGCACTGTCAGAGGGTCAGTACTGAGGGAACGCTGCAGTGTCAGAGGGTCAGTATTGAGGAATTGCTGCACTGTCAGATGGTCAGTGCTGAGGGAGCATTGCACTGTCAGAGGGTCAGTACTGAGGGAGCGCTGCACTACTGGGGGTCAGTACTGAGGGAGTGCTGCACTCTTGAGGGTCAATACTGAGGGTGTGCCGCACTGTCAGAAGGTCAGTTCTGAGGAATTGCTGCACTGTCAGGGGGTCAGTGCTGAAGGAGCGCTGCTATGTCAGAGGGTCAGTACTGAGGGAGTGCTGCACTGTCAGAGGGTCAGTACAGAGGGAGTGCTGCACTGTCAGAGGGTCAGTACTGAGGGAGTGCTGCACTGTCAGAGGGGCAGTACTGAGGGAGTGCTGCACTGTCAGAGGGTCAGTACTGAGGGAGCGGTGCACTGTCAGAGGGTCAGTACTGAGGGAGTGCTGCACTGTCAGAGGGTCAGTACTGAGGGAGCGCTGCAATGTCAGAGGGTCAGTACTGAGGGAGCGCTGCAATGTCAGAGGGTAGGTACTGAGGGAGCGCTGCAATGTCAGAGGGTCAGTACTGAGGGAGCGCTGCAATGTCAGAGGGTTAGTACTGAGCGAGTGCCGCACAGTCAGAGGGTCAGTGCTGAGGGAGCGCTGCACAGTCAGAGGGTCAGTGCTGAGGGAGTGCTGCACTGTCAGATGGTCAGTACTGAGGGTGTGCTGCACTGATAGAGGGTCAGTACTGACGGAGCGCTATACTGTCAGAGGGTCAGTACCGAGGGAGCAAGGCACTACTGAGGGACAGTACTGAGGGAGTGCTTCACTGTCAGAGGGGCAGTACTGAGGGAGTGCCAAACTGTCAGAGGGGCAGTACTGAGGGAGTGCCAAACTGTCAGAGGGTTAGTGCTCAGGGAGCGCCCACTGACGGAGGGTCAGCACTGAGGGAGTGCTGCACTGTCAGAGGATCAGTACTGAGGGAGAGCTGCACTGTCAGAGGGCCAATTCTGAGGGAGTGCTGCACTGTCAGAGGATCAGTACTGAGGAAGTGCTGGACTGTCACATGGTCAGTACTGAGGGAGCGCAGCAGTGTCAGAGGGTCAGTACTGAGGGAGCGCAGCAGTGTCAGAGGGTCAGTATTGAGGAATTGCTGCACTGTCAGATGGTCAGTGCTGAGGGAGCATTGCACTGTCAGAGGGGCAGTACTGAGGGAGTGCCAAACTGTCAGAGGGTTAGTGCTCAGGGAGCGCCCACTGTCGGAGGGTCAGTACTGAGGGAGTGCTGCACTGTCAGAGGATCAGTACTGAGGCAGTGCTGCACTGTCAGAGGGTCAGTACTGAGGGAGTGCTGCACTGTCGGAGGGTCAGTACTGAGGGAGAGCTGCACTGTCAGAGGGTCAGTACTGAGGGAGCGCAGCAGTGTCAGAGGGTCAGTACTGAGGGAGCGCAGCAGTGTCAGAGGGTCAGTATTGAGGAATTGCTGCACTGTCAGATGGTCAGTGCTGAGGGAGTATTGCACTGTCAGAGGGTCAGTACTGAGGGAGCGCTGCACTACTGGGGGTCAGTACTGAGGGAGCGCTGCACTGTCAGAAGGCCAGTAGGGTCAGTGCTGTTTGAGCGCTCCACTGCTGAGGGTCAGTACTGAGGGAGTGCTGCACTATTGAGGGTCAGTACTGAGGCTGTGCCGCACTGACAGAAGGTCAGTTCTGATGGAGAGCTGCACTGTCAGGGGGTCAGTGCTGAGGGAGCGCTGCTATGTCAGAGGGTCGGTACTGACGGAGTGCTGCACTGTCAGAGGGTCAGTACTGAGGGAGCGGTGCACTGTCAGAGGGTCAGTACTGAGGGAGTGCTGCACTGTCAGAGGGTCAGTACTGAGGGAGCGCTGCAATGTCAGAGGGTCAGTACTGAGGGAGCGCTGCAATGTCAGAGGGTCAGTACTGAGGGAGCGCTGCAATGTCAGAGGGTCAGGACAGAGGGAGCGCTGCAATGTCAGAGGGTCAGTACTGAGGGAGCGGTGCAATGTCAGAGGGTCAGTACTGAGGGAGCGCTGCAATGTCAGAGGGTCAGTACTGAGGGAGCGGTGCACTGTCAAAGCGTCAGTACTGAGCGAGTGCTGCACTGTCAGAGGGTCAGTACTGAGCGAGTGATGCACTGTCAGATGGTCAGTACTGAGGATGTGCTGCACTGATAGAGGGTCAGTACTGAAGGAGCGCTACACTGTCAGAAGGTCAGCACTGAGGGAGCAAGGCACTACTGAGGGTCAGTACTGTGGAATCGCTGCACTGTCAGAGGGTCAGTACTGAGGGAGCGCTGCATTGTCACAGGGTCAGTTCTGAGGGAGCGCCAAACTGTCAGAGGGTCAGTGCTCAGGGAGCGCCGCACTGTCGGAGGGTCAGCACTGAGGGAGTGCTGCACTATTGAGGGTCAGTACTGAGGGTGTGCCGCATTGTCAGAAGGTCAGTTCTGAGGGAGTGCTGCACTGTCAGTGGGTCAGTGCTGAGGGAGTGCTGCACTGTCAGAGGGTCAGTACTGAGCGAGTGCTGCACAGTCAGAGGGTCAGTACTGAAGGAGCGCTACACTGTCAGAGGGTCAGTACTGAGGGAGCGCTGCACTACTGGGGGTCAGTACTGAGGGAGTGCTGCACTGTCAGAAGGCCAGTAGGGTCAGTGCTGATTGAGCGCTGCACTACTGAGGGTCAGTACTGAGGGAGTGCTGCACTGTCAGAGGGTCAGTGCTGAAGGAGCGCTGCTATGTCAGAGGGTCAGTACTGAGGGAGTGCTGCACTGTCAGAGGGTCAGTACTGAGGGAGCGGTGCACTGTCAGAGGGTCAGTACTGAGGGAGTGCTGCACTGTCAGAGGGTCAGTACTGAGGGAGCGCTGCAATGTCAGAGGGTCAGTACTGAGGGAGCGCTGCAATGTCAGAGGGTTAGTACTGAGCGAGTGCCGCAGAGTCAGAGGGTCAGTGCTGAGGGAGTGCTGCACTGTCAGAGGGTCAGTACTGAGGGAGTGCTGCACTGTCAGATGGTCAGAACTGAGGGTGTGCTGCACTGATAGAGGGTCAGTACTGAAGGAGCGCTATACTGTCAGAGGGTCAGTACTGAGGGAGCAAGGCACTACTGAGGGACAGTACTGAGGGAGTGCTTCACTGTCGGAGGGTCAGTACTGAGGGAGTGCTGCACTGTCAGAGGGTCAGTACTGAGGGAGTGCCAAACTGTCAGAGGGTTAGTGCTCAGGGAGCGCCCACTGTCGGAGGGTCGGTACTGAGGGAGTGCTGCACTGTCAGAGGATCAGTACTGAGGGAGAGCTGCACTGTCAGAGGGCCAGTACTGAGGGAGTGCTGCACTGTCAGAGGATCAGTACTGAGGAAGTGCTGGACTGTCACATGGTCAGTGCTGAGGGAGTGCTGCACTGTCAGAGGGTCAGTACTGAGGGAGTGCTGCACTGTCGGAGGGTCAGTACTGAGGGAGTGCTGCACTGCCGGAGGGTCAGTACTGAGGGAGCGCAGCAGTGTCAGAGGGTCAGTACTGAGGGAGCGCAGCAGTGTCAGAGGGTCAGTATTGAGGAATTGCTGCACTGTCAGATGGTCAGTGCTGAGGGAGCATTGCACTGTCAGAGGGACAGTACTGAGGGAGCGCTCCACTACTGGGGGTTAGTACTGAGGGAGTGCTGCACTGTCAGAAGGCCAGTAGGGTCAGTGCTGATTGAGCACTCCACTACTGAGGGTCAGTACTGAGGGAGTGCTGCACTATTGAGGGTCAGTACTGAGGGTGTGCCGCACTGTCAGAAGGTCAGTTCTGATGGAGTGCTGCACTGTCAGGGGGTCAGTGCTGAGGGAGTGCTGCTATGTCAGAGGGTCAGTACTGAGGGAGTGCTGCACTGTCAGAGGGTCAGTACTGAGGGAGCGGTGCACTGTCAGAGGGTTAGTACTGAGGGAGTGCTGCACTGTCAGAGGGTCAGTACTGAGGGAGTGCTGCACTGTCAGAGGGTCAGTGCTGAGGGAGTGCTGCACTGTCAGAGGGTCAGTACTGAGGGAGCGCTGCAATGTCAGAGGGTCAGTACTGAGGGAGCGCTGCAATGTCAGAGGGTCAGTACTGAGGGAGCGCTGCAATGTCAGAGGGTCAGTACTGAGCGAGTGCTGCAATGTCAGATGGTCAGTACTGAGGATGTGCTGCACTGAGAGAGGGTCAGTACTGACGGAGCGCTACACTGTCAGAGGGTCAGTACTGAGGGAGCAAGGCACTACTGAGGGTCAGTACTGAGGGAGTGCTGCACTGTCAGTGGGGCAGTACTGAGGGAGTGATGCACTGTCAGAGGGTCAGTACTGAGGGAGCGCTGCACTGTCAGAGGGTCAGTACTGAGGGAGTGCTGCACTGTCAGAGGGTCAGTACTGAGGGAGTGCTGCACTGTCAGAGGGTCAGTACAGAGGGAGTGCTGCGCTGTCAGAGGGTCAGTACTGAGGGAGTGCTGCACTGTCAGAGGGGCAGTACTGAGGGAGTGCTGCACTGTCAGAGGGTCAGTACTGAGGGAGCGGTGCACTGTCAGAGGGTCAGTACTGAGGGAGTGCTGCACTGTCAGAGGGTCAGTACTGAGGGAGCGCTGCAATGTCAGAGGGTCAGTACTGAGGGAGCGCTGCACTGTCAGAGGGTAGGTACTGAGGGAGCGCTGCAATGTCAGAGGGTCAGTACTGAGGGAGCGCTGCAATGTCAGAGGGTTAGTACTGAGCGAGTGCCGCACAGTCAGAGGGTCAGTGCTGAGGGAGCGCTGCACAGTCAGAGGGTCAGTGCTGAGGGAGTGCTGCACTGTCAGATGGTCAGTACTGAGGGTGTGCTGCACTGATAGAGGTTCAGTACCGAAGGAGCGCTATACTGTCAGAGGGTCAGTACCGAGGGAGCAAGGCACTACTGAGGGACAGTACTGAGGGAGTGCTTCACTGTCAGAGGGGCAGTACTGAGGGAGTGCCAAACTGTCAGAGGGGCAGTACTGAGGGAGTGCCAAACTGTCAGAGGGTTAGTGCTCAGGGAGCGCCCACTGACGGAGGGTCAGTACTGAGGGAGTGCTGCACTGTCAGAGGATCAGTACTGAGGGAGAGCTGCACTGTCAGAGGGTCAGTACTGAGGAAGTGCTGGACTGTCACATGGTCAGTACTGAGGGAGCGCAGCAGTGTCAGAGGGTCAGTACTGAGGGAACGCAGCAGTGTCAGAGGGTCAGTATTGAGGAATTGCTGCACTGTCAGATGGTCAGTGCTGAGGGAGCATTGCACTGTCAGAGGGGCAGTACTGAGGGAGTGCCAAACTGTCAGAGGGTTAGTGCTCAGGGAGCGCCCACTGTCGGAGGGTCAGTACTGAGGGAGTGCTGCACTGTCAGAGGATCAGTACTGAGGGAGTGCTGCACTGTCAGAGGGTCAGTACTGAGGGAGTGCTGCACTGTCGGAGGGTCAGTACTGAGGGAGTGCTGCACTGTCAGAGGGTCAGTACTGAGGGAGCGCAGCAGTGTCAGAGGGTCAGTACTGAGGGAGCGCAGCAGTGTCAGAGGGTCAGTATTGAGGAATTGCTGCACTGTCAGATGGTCAGTGCTGAGGGAGTATTGCACTGTCAGAGGGTCAGTACTGAGGGAGCGCTGCACTACTGGGGGTCAGTACTGAGGGAGCGCTGCACTGTCAGAAGGCCAGTAGGGTCAGTGCTGATTGAGCGCTCCACTGCTGAGGGTCAGTACTGAGGGAGTGCTGCACTATTGAGGGTCAGTACTGAGGCTGTGCCGCACTGACAGAAGGTCAGTTCTGATGGAGTGCTGCACTGTCAGGGGGTCAGTGCTGAGGGAGCGCTGCTATGTCAGAGGGTCAGTACTGACGGAGTGCTGCACTGTCAGAGGGTCAGTACTGAGGGAGCGGTGCACTGTCAGAGGGTCAGTACTGAGGGAGTGCTGCACTGTCAGAGGGTCAGTACTGAGGGAGTGCTGCACTGTCAGAGGGTCAGTACTGAGGGAGCGCTGCAATGTCAGAGGGTCAGTACTGAGGGAGCGCTGCAATGTCAGAGGGTCAGTACTGAGGGAGCGCTGCAATGTCAGAGGGTCAGTACAGAGGGAGCGCTGCAATGTCAGAGGGTCAGTACTGAGGGAGCGGTGCAATGTCAGAGGGTCAGTACTGACGGAGCGCTGCAATGTCAGAGGGTCAGTACTGAGGGAGCGGTGCACTGTCAAAGCGTCAGTACTGAGCGAGTGCTGCACTGTCAGAGGGTCAGTACTGAGCGAGTGATGCACTGTCAGATGGTCAGTACTGAGGATGTGCTGCACTGATAGAGGGTCAGTACTGAAGGAGCGCTACACTGTCAGAAGGTCAGCACTGAGGGAGCAAGGCACTACTGAGGGTCAGTACTGTGGAATCGCTGCACTGTCAGAGGGTCAGTACTGAGGGAGTGCTGCATTGTCACAGGGTCAGTTCTGAGGGAGCGCCAAACTGTCAGAGGGTCAGTGCTCAGGGAGCGCCGCACTGTCGGAGGGTCAGCACTGAGGGAGTGCTGCACTATTGAGGGTCAGTACTGAGGGTGTGCCGCATTGTCAGAAGGTCAGTTCTGAGGGAGTGCTGCACTGTCAGTGGGTCAGTGCTGAGGGAGTGCTGCACTGTCAGAGGGTCAGTACTGAGCGAGTGCTGCACAGTCAGAGGGTCAGTACTGAAGGAGCGCTACACTGTCAGAGGGTCAGTACTGAGGGAGCGCTGCACTACTGGGGGTCAGTACTGAGGGAGTGCTGCACTGTCAGAAGGCCAGTAGGGTCAGTGCTGATTGAGCGCTGCACTACTGAGGGTCAGTACTGAGGGAGTGCTGCACTGTCAGAGGGTCAGTGCTGAAGGAGCGCTGCTATGTCAGAGGGTCAGTACTGAGGGAGTGCTGCACTGTCAGAGGGTCAGTACTGAGGGAGCGGTGCACTGTCAGAGGGTCAGTACTGAGGGAGTGCTGCACTGTCAGAGGGTCAGTACTGAGGGAGCGCTGCAATGTCAGAGGGTCAGTACTGAGGGAGCGCTGCAATGTCAGAGGGTTAGTACTGAGCGAGTGCTGCACTGTCAGAGGGTCAGTGCTGAGGGAGTGCTGCACTGTCAGAGGGTCAGTACTGAGGGAGTGCTGCACTGTCAGATGGTCAGTACTGAGGGTGTGCTGCACTGTCAGAGGGTCAGTACTGAGGGTGTGCTGCACTGATAGAGGGTCAGTACTGAAGGAGCGCTATACTGTCAGAGGGTCAGTACTGAGGGAGCAAGGCACTACTGAGGGACAGTACTGAGGGAGTGCTTCACTGTCGGAGGGTCAGTACTGAGGGAGTGCTGCACTGTCAGAGGGGCAGTACTGAGGGAGTGCCAAACTGTCAGAGGGTTAGTGCTCAGGGAGATCTGCACTGTCAGAGGATCAGTACTGAGGGAGAGCTGCACTGTCAGAGGGCCAGTACTGAGGGAGTGCTGCACTGTCAGAGGATCAGTACTGAGGGAGAGCTGCACTGTCAGAGGGTCAGTACTGAGGGAGTGCTGCACTGTCAGAGGATCAGTACTGAGGAAGTGCTGGACTGTCTCATGGTCAGTGCTAAGGGAGTGCTGCACTGTCAGAGGGTCAGTACTGAGGGAGTGCTGCACTGTCGGAGGGTCAGTACTGAGGGAGCGCTGCACTGTCAGAGGGTCAGTACTGAGGGAGCAAAGCAGTGTCAGAGGGTCAGTACTGAGGGAGCGCAGCAGTGTCAGAGGGTCAGTATTGAGGAATTGCTGCACTGTCAGATGGTCAGTGCTGAGGGAGCATTGCACTGTCAGAGGGGCAGTACTGAGGGAGTGCCAAACTGTCAGAGGGTTAGTGCTCAGGGAGCGCCCACTGTCGGAGGGTCAGTACTGAGGGAGTGCAGCACTGTCAGAGGATCAGTACTGAGGGAGTGCTGCACTGTCAGAGGGTCAGTACTGAGGGAGTGCTGCACTGTCGGAGGGTCAGTACTGAGGGAGTGCTGCACTGTCAGAGGGTCAGTACTGAGGGAGCGCAGCAGTGTCAGAACGTCAGTACTGAGGGAGCGCAGCAGTGTCAGAGGGTCAGTATTGAGGAATTGCTGCACTGTCAGATGGTCAGTGCTGAGGGAGTATTGCACTGTCAGAGGGTCAGTACTGAGGGAGCGCTGCACTACTGGGGGTCAGTACTGAGGGAGCGCTGCACTGTCAGAAGGCCAGTAGGGTCAGTGCTGATTGAGCGCTCCACTGCTGAGGGTCAGTACTGAGGGAGTGCTGCACTATTGAGGGTCAGTACTGAGGCTGTGCCGCACTGACAGAAGGTCAGTTCTGATGGAGTGCTGCACTGTCAGGGGGTCAGTGCTGAGGGAGCGCTGCTATGTCAGAGGGTCAGTACTGACGGAGTGCTGCACTGTCAGAGGGTCAGTACTGAGGGAGCGGTGCACTGTCAGAGGGTCAGTACTGAGGGAGTGCTGCACTGTCAGAGGGTCAGTACTGAGGGAGTGCTGCACTGTCAGAGGGTCAGTACTGAGGGAGCGCTGCAATGTCAGAGGGTCAGTACTGAGGGAGCGCTGCAATGTCAGAGGGTCAGTACTGAGGGAGCGCTGCAATGTCAGAGGGTCAGTACAGAGGGAGCGCTGCAATGTCAGAGGGTCAGTACTGAGGGAGCGGTGCAATGTCAGAGGGTCAGTACTGAGGGAGCGCTGCAATGTCAGAGGGTCAGTACTGAGGGAGCGGTGCACTGTCAAAGCGTCAGTACTGAGCGAGTGCTGCACTGTCAGAGGGTCAGTACTGAGCGAGTGATGCACTGTCAGATGGTCAGTACTGAGGATGTGCTGCACTGATAGAGGGTCAGTACTGAAGGAGCGCTACACTGTCAGAAGGTCAGCACTGAGGGAGCAAGGCACTACTGAGGGTCAGTACTGTGGAATCGCTGCACTGTCAGAGGGTCAGTACTGAGGGAGCGCTGCATTGTCACAGGGTCAGTTCTGAGGGAGCGCCAAACTGTCAGAGGGTCAGTGCTCAGGGAGCGCCGCACTGTCGGAGGGTCAGCACTGAGGGAGTGCTGCACTATTGAGGGTCAGTACTGAGGGTGTGCCGCATTGTCAGAAGGTCAGTTCTGAGGGAGTGCTGCACTGTCAGTGGGTCAGTGCTGAGGGAGTGCTGCACTGTCAGAGGGTCAGTACTGAGCGAGTGCTGCACAGTCAGAGGGTCAGTACTGAAGGAGCGCTACACTGTCAGAGGGTCAGTACTGAGGGAGCGCTGCACTACTGGGGGTCAGTACTGAGGGAGTGCTGCACTGTCAGAAGGCCAGTAGGGTCAGTGCTGATTGAGCGCTGCACTACTGAGGGTCAGTACTGAGGGAGTGCTGCACTGTCAGAGGGTCAGTGCTGAAGGAGCGCTGCTATGTCAGAGGGTCAGTACTGAGGGAGTGCTGCACTGTCAGAGGGTCAGTACTGAGGGAGCGGTGCACTGTCAGAGGGTCAGTACTGAGGGAGTGCTGCACTGTCAGAGGGTCAGTACTGAGGGAGCGCTGCAATGTCAGAGGGTCAGTACTGAGGGAGCGCTGCAATGTCAGAGGGTTAGTACTGAGCGAGTGCAGCACAGTCAGAGGGTCAGTGCTGAGGGAGTGCTGCACTGTCAGAGGGTCAGTACTGAGGGAGTGCTGCACTGTCAGATGGTCAGTGCTGAGGGAGCATTGCACTGTCAGAGGGGCAGTACTGAGGGAGTGCCAAACTGTCAGAGGGTTAGTGCTCAGGGAGCGCCCACTGACGGAGGGTCAGTACTGAGGGAGTGCTGCACTGTCAGAGGATCAGTACTGAGGGAGAGCTGCACTGTCAGAGGGCCAGTACTGAGGGAGTGCTGCACTGTCAGAGGATCAGTACTGAGGAAGTGCTGGACTGTCACATGGTCAGTACTGAGGGAGCGCAGCAGTGTCAGAGGGTCAGTACTGAGGGAGCGCAGCAGTGTCAGAGGGTCAGTATTGAGGAATTGCTGCACTGTCAGATGGTCAGTGCTGAGGGAGCATTGCACTGTCAGAGGGGCAGTACTGAGGGAGTGCCAAACTGTCAGAGGGTTAGTGCTCAGGGAGCGCCCACTGTCGGAGGGTTAGTACTGAGGGAGTGCTGCACTGTCAGAGGATCAGTACTGAGGGAGTGCTGCACTGTCAGAGGGTCAGTACTGAGGGAGTGCTGCACTGTCGGAGGGTCAGTACTGAGGGAGTGCTGCACTGTCAGAGGGTCAGTACTGAGGGAGCGCAGCAGTGTCAGAGGGTCAGTACTGAGGGAGCGCAGCAGTGTCAGAGGGTCAGTATTGAGGAATTGCTGCACTGTCAGATGGTCAGTGCTGAGGGAGTATTGCACTGTCAGAGGGTCAGTACTGAGGGAGCGCTGCACTACTGGGGGTCAGTACTGAGGGAGCGCTGCACTGTCAGAAGGCCAGTAGGGTCAGTGCTGATTGAGCGCTCCACTGCTGAGGGTCAGTACTGAGGGAGTGCTGCACTATTGAGGGTCAGTACTGAGGCTGTGCCGCACTGACAGAAGGTCAGTTCTGATGGAGTGCTGCACTGTCAGGGGGTCAGTGCTGAGGGAGCGCTGCTATGTCAGAGGGTCAGTACTGACGGAGTGCTGCACTGTCAGAGGGTCAGTACTGAGGGAGCGGTGCACTGTCAGAGGGTCAGTACTGAGGGAGTGCTGCACTGTCAGAGGGTCAGTACTGAGCGAGTGCTGCACTGTCAGAGGGTCAGTACTGAGGGAGCGCTGCAATGTCAGAGGGTCAGTACTGAGGGAGCGCTGCAATGTCAGAGGGTCAGTACTGAGGGAGCGCTGCAATGTCAGAGGGTCAGTACAGAGGGAGCGCTGCAATGTCAGAGGGTCAGTACTGAGGGAGCGGTGCAATGTCAGAGGGTCAGTACTGAGGGAGCGCTGCAATGTCAGAGGGTCAGTACTGAGGGAGCGGTGCACTGTCAAAGCGTCAGTACTGAGCGAGTGCTGCACTGTCAGAGGGTCAGTACTGAGCGAGTGATGCACTGTCAGATGGTCAGTACTGAGGATGTGCTGCACTGATAGAGGGTCAGTACTGAAGGAGCGCTACACTGTCAGAAGGTCAGCACTGAGGGAGCAAGGCACTACTGAGGGTCAGTACTGTGGAATCGCTGCACTGTCAGAGGGTCAGTACTGAGGGAGCGCTGCATTGTCACAGGGTCAGTTCTGAGGGAGCGCCAAACTGTCAGAGGGTCAGTGCTCAGGGAGCGCCGCACTGTCGGAGGGTCAGCACTGAGGGAGTGCTGCACTATTGAGGGTCAGTACTGAGGGTGTGCCGCATTGTCAGAAGGTCAGTTCTGAGGGAGTGCTGCACTGTCAGTGGGTCAGTGCTGAGGGAGTGCTGCACTGTCAGAGGGTCAGTACTGAGCGAGTGCTGCACAGTCAGAGGGTCAGTACTGAAGGAGCGCTACACTGTCAGAGGGTCAGTACTGAGGGAGCGCTGCACTACTGGGGGTCAGTACTGAGGGAGAACTGCACTGTCATAAGGCCAGTAGGGTCAGTGCTGATTGAGCGCTGCACTACTGAGGGTCAGTACTGAGGGAGTGCTGCACTGTCAGAGGGTCAGTGCTGAAGGAGCGCTGCTATGTCAGAGGGTCAGTACTGAGGGAGTGCTGCACTGTCAGAGGGTCAGTACTGAGGGAGCGGTGCAATGTCAGAGGGTCAGTACTGAGGGAGCGCTGCAATGTCAGAGGGTCAGTACTGAGGGAGCGCTGCAATGTCAGAGGGTTAGTACTGAGCGAGTGCTGCACTGTCAGAGGGTCAGTGCTGAGGGAGTGCTGCACTGTCAGAGGGTCAGTACTGAGGGAGTGCTGCACTGTCAGATGGTCAGTACTGAGGGTGTGCTGCACTGATAGAGGGTCAGTACTGAAGGAGCGCTATACTGTCAGAGGGTCAGTACTGAGGGAGCAAGGCACTACTGAGGGACAGTACTGAGGGAGTGCTTCACTGTCGGAGGGTCAGTACTGAGGGAGTGCTGCACTGTCAGAGGGGCAGTACTGAGGGAGTGCTTCACTGTCGGAGGGTCAGTACTGAGGGAGTGCTGCACTGTCAGAGGGGCAGTACTGAGGGAGTGCCAAACTGTCAGAGGGTTAGTGCTCAGGGAGATCTGCACTGTCACAGGATCAGTACTGAGGGAGAGCTGCACTGTCAGAGGGCCAGTACTGAGGGAGTGCTGCACTGTCAGTGGATCAGTACTGAGGGAGAGCTGCACTGTCAGAGGGTCAGTACTGAGGGAGTGCTGCACTGTCAGAGGATCAGTACTGAGGAAGTGCTGGACTGTCTCATGGTCAGTGCTGAGGGAGTGCTGCACTGTCAGAGGGTCAGTACTGAGGGAGTGCTGCACTGTCGGAGGGTCAGTACTGAGGGAGCGCTGCACTGTCAGAGGGTCAGTACTGAGGGAGCACAGCAGTGTCAGAAGGTCAGTACTGAGGGAGCGCAGCAGTGTCAGAGGGTCAGTATTGAGGAATTGCTGCACTGTCAGATGGTCAGTGCTGAGGGAGCATTGCACTGTCAGAGGGGCAGTACTGAGGGAGTGCCAAACTGTCAGAGGGTTAGTGCTCAGGGAGCGCCCACTGTCGGAGGGTCAGTACTGAGGGAGTGCTGCACTGTCAGAGGATCAGTACTGAGGGAGTGCTGCACTGTCAGAGGGTCAGTACTGAGGGAGTGCTGCACTGTCGGAGGGTCAGTACTGAGGGAGTGCTGCACTGTCAGAGGGTCAGTACTGAGGGAGCGCAGCAGTGTCAGAGGGTCAGTACTGAGGGAGCGCAGCAGTGTCAGAGGGTCAGTATTGAGGAATTGCTGCACTCTCAGATGGTCAGTGCTGAGGGAGTATTGCACTGTCAGAGGGTCAGTACTGAGGGAGCGCTGCACTACTGGGGGTCAGTACTGAGGGAGCGCTGCACTGTCAGAAGGCCAGTAGGGTCAGTGCTGATTGAGCGCTCCACTGCTGAGGGTCAGTACTGAGGGAGTGCTGCACTATTGAGGGTCAGTACTGAGGCTGTGCCGCACTGACAGAAGGTCAGTTCTGATGGAGTGCTGCACTGTCAGGGGGTCAGTGCTGAGGGAGCGCTGCTATGTCAGAGGGTCAGTACTGACGGAGTGCTGCACTGTCAGAGGGTCAGTACTGAGGGAGCGGTGCACTGTCAGAGGGTCAGTACTGAGGGAGTGCTGCACTGTCAGAGGGGCAGTACTGAGGGAGTGCCAAACTGTCAGAGGGTTAGTGCTCAGGGAGATCTGCACTGTCACAGGATCAGTACTGAGGGAGAGCTGCACTGTCAGAGGGCCAGTACTGAGGGAGTGCTGCACTGTCAGTGGATCAGTACTGAGGGAGAGCTGCACTGTCAGAGGGTCAGTACTGAGGGAGTGCTGCACTGTCAGAGGATCAGTACTGAGGAAGTGCTGGACTGTCTCATGGTCAGTGCTGAGGGAGTGCTGCACTGTCAGAGGGTCAGTACTGAGGGAGTGCTGCACTGTCGGAGGGTCAGTACTGAGGGAGCGCTGCACTGTCAGAGGGTCAGTACTGAGGGAGCACAGCAGTGTCAGAAGGTCAGTACTGAGGGAGCGCAGCAGTGTCAGAGGGTCAGTATTGAGGAATTGCTGCACTGTCAGATGGTCAGTGCTGAGGGAGCATTGCACTGTCAGAGGGGCAGTACTGAGGGAGTGCCAAACTGTCAGAGGGTTAGTGCTCAGGGAGCGCCCACTGTCGGAGGGTCAGTACTGAGGGAGTGCTGCACTGTCAGAGGATCAGTACTGAGGGAGTGCTGCACTGTCAGAGGGTCAGTACTGAGGGAGTGCTGCACTGTCGGAGGGTCAGTACTGAGGGAGTGCTGCACTGTCAGAGGGTCAGTACTGAGGGAGCGCAGCAGTGTCAGAGGGTCAGTACTGAGGGAGCGCAGCAGTGTCAGAGGGTCAGTATTGAGGAATTGCTGCACTCTCAGATGGTCAGTGCTGAGGGAGTATTGCACTGTCAGAGGGTCAGTACTGAGGGAGCGCTGCACTACTGGGGGTCAGTACTGAGGGAGCGCTGCACTGTCAGAAGGCCAGTAGGGTCAGTGCTGATTGAGCGCTCCACTGCTGAGGGTCAGTACTGAGGGAGTGCTGCACTATTGAGGGTCAGTACTGAGGCTGTGCCGCACTGACAGAAGGTCAGTTCTGATGGAGTGCTGCACTGTCAGGGGGTCAGTGCTGAGGGAGCGCTGCTATGTCAGAGGGTCAGTACTGACGGAGTGCTGCACTGTCAGAGGGTCAGTACTGAGGGAGCGGTGCACTGTCAGAGGGTCAGTACTGAGGGAGTGCTGCACTGTCAGAGGGTCAGTACTGAGCGAGTGCTGCACTGTCAGAGGGTCAGTACTGAGGGAGCGCTGCAATGTCAGAGGGTCAGTACTGAGGGAGCGCTGCAATGTCAGAGGGTCAGTACTGAGGGAGCGCTGCAATGTCAGAGGGTCAGTACAGAGGGAGCGCTGCAATGTCAGAGGGTCAGTACTGAGGGAGCGGTGCAATGTCAGAGGGTCAGTACTGAGGGAGCGCTGCAATGTCAGAGGGTCAGTACTGAGGGAGCGGTGCACTGTCAAAGCGTCAGTACTGAGCGAGTGCTGCACTGTCAGAGGGTCAGTACTGAGCGAGTGATGCACTGTCAGATGGTCAGTACTGAGGATGTGCTGCACTGATAGAGGGTCAGTACTGAAGGAGCGCTACACTGTCAGAAGGTCAGCACTGAGGGAGCAAGGCACTACTGAGGGTCAGTACTGTGGAATCGCTGCACTGTCAGAGGGTCAGTACTGAGGGAGCGCTGCATTGTCACAGGGTCAGTTCTGAGGGAGCGCCAAACTGTCAGAGGGTCAGTGCTCAGGGAGCGCCGCACTGTCGGAGGGTCAGCACTGAGGGAGTGCTGCACTATTGAGGGTCAGTACTGAGGGTGTGCCGCATTGTCAGAAGGTCAGTTCTGAGGGAGTGCTGCACTGTCAGTGGGTCAGTGCTGAGGGAGTGCTGCACTGTCAGAGGGTCAGTACTGAGCGAGTGCTGCACAGTCAGAGGGTCAGTACTGAAGGAGCGCTACACTGTCAGAGGGTCAGTACTGAGGGAGCGCTGCACTACTGGGGGTCAGTACTGAGGGAGTGCTGCACTGTCAGAAGGCCAGTAGGGTCAGTGCTGATTGAGCGCTGCACTACTGAGGGTCAGTACTGAGGGAGAGCTGCACTGTCAGAGGGTCAGTGCTGAAGGAGCGCTGCTATGTCAGAGGGTCAGTACTGAGGGAGTGCTGCACTGTCAGAGGGTCAGTACTGAGGGAGCGGTGCACTGTCAGAGGGTCAGTACTGAGGGAGTGCTGCACTGTCAGAGGGTCAGTACTGAGGGAGCGCTGCAATGTCAGAGGGTCAGTACTGAGGGAGCGCTGCAATGTCAGAGGGTTAGTACTGAGCGAGTGCAGCACAGTCAGAGGGTCAGTGCTGAGGGAGTGCTGCACTGTCAGATGGTCAGTACTGAGGGTGTGCTGCACTGATAGAGGGTCAGTACTGAAGGAGCGCTATACTGTCAGAGGGTCAGTACTGAGGGAGCAAGGCACTACTGAGGGACAGTACTGAGGGAGTGCTTCACTGTCGGAGGGTCAGTACTGAGGGAGTGCTGCACTGTCAGAGGGGCAGTACTGAGGGAGTGCCAAACTGTCAGAGGGTTAGTGCTCAGGGAGATCTGCACTGTCACACGATCAGTACTGAGGGAGAGCTGCACTGTCAGAGGGCCAGTACTGAGGGAGTGCTGCACTGTCAGAGGATCAGTACTGAGGGAGAGCTGCACTGTCAGAGGGTCAGTACTGAGGGAGTGCTGCACTGTCAGAGGATCAGTACTGAGGAAGTGCTGGACTGTCTCATGGTCAGTGCTGAGGGAGTGCTGCACTGTCAGAGGGTCAGTACTGAGGGAGTGCTGCACTGTCGGAGGGTCAGTACTGAGGGAGCGCTGCACTGTCAGAGGGTCAGTACTGAGGGAGCGCAGCAGTGTCAGGGGTCAGTACTGAGGGAGCGCAGCAGTGTCAGAGGGTCAGTATTGAGGAATTGCTGCACTGTCAGATGGTCAGTGCTGAGGGAGCATTGCACTGTCAGAGGGACAGTACTGAGGGAGCGCTCCACTACTGGGGGTTAGTACTGAGGGAGTGCTGCACTGTCAGAAGGCCAGTAGGGTCAGTGCTGATTGAGCACTCCACTACTGAGGGTCAGTACTGAGGGAGTGCTGCACTATCAGAGGGTCAGTACTGAGGGAGCGCTGCAATGTCAGAGGGTCAGTACTGAGGGAGCGCTGCAATGTCAGAGGGTAGGTACTGAGGGAGCGCTGCAATGTCAGAGGGTCAGTACTGAGGGAGCGCTGCAATGTCAGAGGGTTAGTACTGAGCGAGTGCCGCACAGTCAGAGGGTCAGTGCTGAGGGAGTGCTGCACTGTCAGATGGTCAGTACTGAGGGTGTGCTGCACTGATAGAGGGTCAGTACCGAAGGAGCGCTATACTGTCACAGGGTCAGTACCGAGGGAGCAAGGCACTACTGAGGGACAGTACTGAGGGAGTGCTTCACTGTCGGAGGGTCAGTACTGAGGGAGTGCTGCACTGTCAGAGGGTCAGTACTGAGGGAGTGCTGCACTGTCGGAGGGTCAGTACTGAGGGAGTGCTGCACTGTCAGAGGGTCAGTACTGAGGGAGCGCAGCAGTGTCAGAGGGTCAGTACTGAGGGAGCGCAGCAGTGTCAGAGGGTCAGTATTGAGGAATTGCTGCACTGTCAGATGGTCAGTGCTGAGGGAGTATTGCACTGTCAGAGGGTCAGTACTGAGGGAGCGCTGCACTACTGGGGGTCAGTACTGAGGAAGCGCTGCACTGTCAGAAGGCCAGTATGGTCAGTGCTGATTGAGCGCTCCACTACTGAGGGAGTGCTGCACTATTGAGGGTCAGTACTGAGGCTGTGCCGCACTGACAGAAGGTCAGTTCTGATGGAGTGCTGTACTGTCAGGGGGTCAGTGCTGAGGGAGCGCTGCTATGTCAGAGGGTCAGTACTGACGGAGTGCTGCACTGTCAGAGGGTCAGTACTGAGGGAGCGGTGCACTGTCAGAGGGTCAGTACTGAGGGAGTGCTGCACTGTCAGAGGGTCAGTACTGAGGGAGTGCTGCACTGTCAGAGGGTCAGTACTGAGGGAGCGCTGCAATGTCAGAGGGTCAGTACTGAGGGAGCGCTGCAATGTCAGAGGGTCAGTACTGAGGGAGCGCTGCAATGTCAGAGGGTCAGTACAGAGGGAGCGCTGCAATGTCAGAGGGTCAGTACTGAGGGAGCGGTGCAATGTCAGAGGGTCAGTACTGACGGAGCGCTGCAATGTCAGAGGGTCAGTACTGAGGGAGCGGTGCACTGTCAAAGCGTCAGTATTGAGCGAGTGCTGCACTGTCAGAGGGTCAGTACTGAGCGAGTGATGCACTGTCAGATGGTCAGTACTGAGGATGTGCTGCACTGATAGAGGGTCAGTACTGAAGGAGCGCTACACTGTCAGAAGGTCAGCACTGAGGGAGCAAGGCACTACTGAGGGTCAGTACTGTGGAATCGCTGCACTGTCAGAGGGTCAGTACTGAGGGAGCGCTGCATTGTCACAGGGTCAGTTCTGAGGGAGCGCCAAACTGTCAGAGGGTCAGAGCTCAGGGAGCGCCGCACTGTCGGAGGGTCAGCACTGAGGGAGTGCTGCACTATTGAGGGTCAGTACTGAGGGTGTGCCGCATTGTCAGAAGATCAGTTCTGAGGGAGTGCTGCACTGTCAGGGGGTCAGTGCTGAGGGAGTGCTGCACTGTCAGAGGGTCAGTACTGAGCGAGTGCTGCACAGTCAGAGGGTCAGTACTGAGGGAGCGCTGCACAGTCAGAGGGAAGTACTGAGGGAGTGCTGCACTGTCAGAGGGCCAGTACTGAGGGAGCGCTGCAATGTCAGAGGGTTAGTACTGAGCGAGTGCCGCACAGTCAGAGGGTAAGTACTGAGGGTGTGCTGCACTGTTAGAGGGTCAGTACTGAAGGAGCGCTATACTGTCAGAGGGTCAGTACTGAGGGAGCAAGGCACTACTGAGGGACAGTACTGAGGGAGTGCTTCACTGTCGGAGGGTCAGTACTGAGGGAGTGCTGCACTGTCAGAGGGTCAGTACTGAGGGAGTGCTGCACTGTCAGAGGGGCAGTACTGAGGGAGTGCCAAACTGTCAGAGGGTTAGTGCTCAGGGAGCGCCGCACTGTCGGAGGGTCAGTACTGAGGGAGTGCGGCACTGTCAGATGATCAGTACTGAGGGAGAGCTGCACTGTCAGAGGATCAGTACTGAGGGAGAGCTGCACTGTAGGAGGGTCAGTACTGAGGAAGTGCTGGACTGTCACATGGTCAGTGCTGAGGGAGTGCTGCACTGTCAGAGGGTCAGTACTGAGGGATTGCTGCACTGTCGGAGGGTCAGTACTGAGGGAGTGCTGCACTGCCAGAGGGTCAGTACTGAGGGAGCGCAGCAGTGTCAGAGGGTCAGTACTGAGGGAGCGCAGCAGTGTCAGAGGGTCAGTATTGAGGAATTGCTGCACTGTCAGATGGTCAGTGCTGAGGGAGCATTGCACTGTCAGAGGGAAGTACTGAGGGAGCGCTCCACTACTGGGGGTTAGTACTGAGGGAGTGCTGCACTGTCAGAAGGCCAGTAGGGTCAGTGCTGATTGAGCACTCCACTACTGAGGGTCAGTACTGAGGGAGTGCTGCACTATTGAGGGTCAGTACTGAGGGTGTGCCGCACTGTCAGAAAGTCAGTTCTGATGGAGTGCTGCACTGTCAGGGGGTCAGTGCTGAGGGAGCGCTGCTATGTCAGAGGGTCAGTACTGACGGAGTGCTGCACTGTCAGAGGGTCAGTACTGAGGGAGCGGTGCACTGTCAGAGGGTCAGTACTGAGGGAGTGCTGCACTGTCAGAGGGTCAGTACTGAGGGAGTGCTGCACTGTCAGAGGGTCAGTGCTGAGGGAGTGCTGCACTGTCAGAGGGTCAGTACTGAGGGAGCGCTGCAATGTCAGAGGGTCAGTACTGAGGGAGCGCTGCAATGTCAGAGGGTCAGTACTGAGGGAGCGCTGCAATGTCAGAGGGTCAGTACAGAGGGAGCGCTGCAATGTCAGAGGGTCAGTACTGAGGGAGCGGTGCAATGTCAGAGGGTCAGTACTGAGGGAGCGCTGCAATGTCAGAGGGTCAGTACTGAGGGAGCGGTGCACTGTCAAAGCGTCAGTACTGAGCGAGTGCTGCACTGTCAGAGGGTCAGTACTGAGCGAGTGCTGCACTGTCAGATGGTCAGTACTGAGGATGTGCTGCACTGATAGAGGGTCAGTACTGACGGAGCGCTACACTGTCAGAGGGTCAGTACTGAGGGAGCAAGGCACTACTGAGGGTCAGTACTGAGGGAGTGCTGCACTGTCAGAGGGGCAGTACTGAGGGAGTGATGCACTGTCAGAGGGGCAGTACTGAGGGAGCGGTGCACTGTCAGAGGGTCAGTACTGAGGGAGTGCTGCACTGTCAGAGGGTCAGTACTGAGGGAGTGCTGCACTGTCAGAGGGTCAGTACTGAGGGAGCGCTGCAATGTCAGAGGGTCAGAACTGAGGGAGCGCTGCAATGTCAGATGGTCAGTACTGAGGGAGCGCTGCAATGTCAGAGGGTCAGTAATGAGGGAGCGCTGCATTGTCACAGGGTCAGTTCTGAGGGAGCGCCAAACTGTCAGAGGGTCAGTGCTCAGGGAGCGCCGCACTGTTGGAGGGTAAGTACTGAGGGAGTGCTGCACTATTGAGGGTCAGTACTGAGGTTGTGCCACATTGTCAGAAGGTCAGTTCTGAGGGAGTGCTGCACTGTCAGGGGGTCAGTGCTGAGGGAGTGCTGCACTGTCAGAGGGTCAGTACTGAGCGAGTGCTGCACATTCAGAGGGTCAGTACTGAAGGAGCGCTACACTGTCAGAAGGTCAGTACTGAGGGAGCGCTGCACTGTCAGAGGGGCAGTACTGAGGGAGTGATGCACTGTCAGAGGGTCAGTACTGAGGGAGTGCGGCACTGTCAGAGGGTCAGTACTGAGGAAGTGCTGCACTGTTGGAGGGTCAGTACTGAGGGAGTGCTGCACTGGCAGAGGATCATTACTGAGAGAGTGCTGCACTGTCAGAGGGTCAGAACTGAGGAAGTGCTGCACTGTCAGAGGGTCAGTACTGAGGGATTGCTGCACTGTAAGGGAGTCAGTACTGAGGGAGTGCTGCACTGTCAGGGAGTCAGTACTGAGGGAGTGCTGCACTGTCAGAGGGTCAGTACTGAGAGAGTGCTGCACTGTCAGAGGGTCAGTACTGAGGGAGTGCTGCACTGTCAGGGAGTCAGTACTGAGGGAGTGCTGCACTGTCAGGGAGTCAGTACTGAGGAAGTGCTGCACTGTCAGGGAGTCAGTACTGAGGAAGTGCTGCACTGTCAGAGGGTCAGTACTGAGAGAGTGCTGCACTGTCAGGGAGTCAGTACTGAGGGAGTGCTGCACTGTCAGAGGGTCAGTACTGAGGAAGTGCTGCACCGTCAGAGGGTCAGTACTGAGGAACTGCTGCTCTGCCAGAGGGTTAGTGTTGATGGAGCGCTGCAGTCAGCGAGGGTCAGTACTGTGGGAGCGCTGCACTGTCAGAGGATCAGTACTGAGGGAGTGCTGGACTGTCACATGGTCAGTGCTGAGGGAGTGCTGCACTGTCAGAGGGTCAGTACTGAGGGAGTGCTGCACTGTCGGAGGGTCAGTACTGAGGGAGTGCTGCACTGTCAGAGGGTCAGTACTGAGGGAGCGCAGCAGTGTCAGAGGGTCAGTACTGAGGGAGCGCAGCAGTGTCAGAGGGTCAGTATTGAGGAATTGCTGCACTGTCAGATGGTCAGTGCTGAAGGAGCATTGCACTGTCAGGGGGTCAGTACTGAGGGAGCGCTGCACTACTGGGGGTCAGTACAGAGGGAGCGCTGCACTGTCAGAAGGCCAGTAGGGTCAGTGCTGATTGAGCGCTCCACTGCTGAGGGTCAGTACTGAGGGAGTGCTGCACTATTGAGGGTCAGTACTGAGGCTGAGCCGCACTGACAGAAGGTCAGTTCTGATGGAGTGCTGCACTGTCAGGGGGTCAGTGCTGAGGGAGCGCTGCTATGTCAGAGGGTCAGTACTGACGGAGTGCTGCACTGTCAGAGGGTCAGTACTGAGGGAGCGGTGCACTGTCAGAGGGTCAGTACTGAGGGAGTGCTGCACTGTCAGAGGGTCAGTACTGAGGGAGTGCTGCACTGTCAGAGGGTCAGTACTGAGGGAGCGCTGCAATGTCAGAGGGTCAGTACTGAGGGAGCGCTGCAATGTCAGAGGGTCAGTACTGAGGGAGCGCTGCAATGTCAGAGGGTCAGTACAGAGGGAGCGCTGCAATGTCAGAGGGTCAGTACTGAGGGAGCGCTGCAATGTCAGAGGGTCAGTACTGAGGGAGCGGTGCACTGTCAAAGCGTCAGTACTGAGCGAATGCTGCACTGTCAGAGGGTCAGTACTGAGCGAGTGCTGCACTGTCAGATGGACAGTACTGAGGATGTGCTGCACTGATAGAGGGTCAGTACTGAAGGAGCGCTACACTGTCAGAGGGTCAGCACTGAGGGAGCAAGGCACTACTGAGGGTCAGTACTGTGGAATCGCTGCACTGTCAGAGGGTCAGTACTGAGGGAGCGCTGCATTGTCACAGGGTCAGTTCTGAGGGAGCGCCAAACTGTCAGAGGGTCAGTGCTCAGGGAGCGCCGCACTGTCGGAGGGTCAGTACTGAGGGAGTGCTGCACTATTGTGGGTCAGTACTGAGGGTGTGCCGCACTGTCAGAAGGTCAGTTCTGAGGGAGTGCTGCACTGTCAGGGGGTCAGTGCTGAAGGAGCGCTGCTATGTCAGAGCGTCAGTACTGAGGGAGTGCTGCACTGTCAGAGGGTCAGTACTGAGAGAGCGGTGCACTGTGAGAGGCTCAGTACTGAGGGAGTGCTGCACAGTCAGAGGATCAGTACTGAGGGAGCGCTGCAATGTCAGAGGGTCAGTACTGAGGGAGCACTGCAATGTCAGAGGGTCAGTACTGAGGGAGCGCTGCAATGTCAGAGGGTTAGTACTGAGCGAGTGCCGCACAGTCAGAGGGTCAGTGCTGAGGGAGTGCAGCACAGTCAGAGGGTCAGTGCTGAGGGTGTGCTGCACTGATAGAGGGTCAGTACTGAAGGAGCGCTATACTGTCAGAGGGTCAGTACTGAGGGAGCAAGGCACTACTGAGGGACAGTACTGAGGGAGTGCTTCACTGTCGGAGGGTCAGTTCTGAGCGAGTGCTGCACTGTCAGAGGGGCAGTACTGAGGGAGTGCCAAACTGTCAGAGGGTTAGTGCTCATGGAGCGCCGCACTGTCGGAGGGTCAGTACTGAGGGAGTGCTGCAGTGTCAGAGGATCAGTACTGAGGGAGAGCTGCACTGTCAGAGGATCAGTACTGAGGGAGAGCTGCACTGTCAGAGGGCCAGTACTGAGGGAGTGCTGCACTGTCAGAGGATCAGTACTGAGGAAGTGCTGGACTGTCACATGGTCAGTGCTGAGGGAGTGCTGCACTGTCAGAGGGTCAGTACTGAGGGAGTGCTGCACTGTCGGAGGGTCAGTACTGAGGGAGTGCTGCACTGTCAGAGGGTCAGTACTGAGGGAGCGCTGCACTGTCAGTGGGTCAGTACTGAGGGAGCGCAGCAGTGTCAGAGGGTCAGTATTGAGGAATTGCTGCACTGTCAGATGGTCAGTGCTGAGGGAGCATTGCACTGTCAGAGGGTCAGTACTGAGGGAGCGCTGCACTACTGGGGGTCAGTACTGAGGGAGTGATGCACTGTCAGAAGGCCAGTAGGGTCAGTGCTGATTGAGCACTCCACTACTGAGGGTCAGTACTGAGGGAGCGGTGCAATGTCAGAGGGTCAGTACTGAGGGAGCGCTGCAATGTCAGAGGGTCAGTACTGAGGGAGCGGTGCACTTTCAAAGCATCAGTACTGAGCGAGTGCTGCACTGTCAGATGGTCATGACTGAGGATGTGCTGCACTGATAGAGGGTCAGTACTGAAGGAGCGCTACACTGTCAGAGGGTCAGTACTGAGGGAGCAAGGCACTACTGAGGGTCAGTACTGAGGGAGAGCTGCACTGTCGGAGGGTCAGTACTGAGGGAGTGCTGCACTGTCAGAGGGGCAGTACTGAGGGAGTGATGCACTGTCAGAGGGTCAGTACTGAGGGAGTGCTGCACTGTCAGAGGGTCAGTACTGAGGGAGTGCTGCACTGTCAGAGGGTCAGTACTGAGGGAGTGCTGCACTGTCAGAGGGTCAGTACTGAGGGAGCGCTGCAATGTCAGAGGGTCAGTACTGAGGGAGCGCTGCACTGTCAGAGGGTCAGTACTGAGGGAGTGATGCACTGTCAGAGGGTCAGTACTGAGGGAGTGCTGCACTGTCAGAGGGTCAGTACTGAGGGAGTGCTGCACTGTCAGAGGGTCAGTACTGAGGGAGTGCTGCACTGTCAGAGGGTCAGTACTGAGGGAGTGCTGCACTGTCAGAGGGTCAGTACTGAGGGAGTGCTGCACTGTCAGAGGGTCAGTACTGAGGGAGTGCTGCACTGTCAGAGGGTCAGTACTGAGGGAGTGCTGCACTGTCAGAGGGTCAGTACTGAGGGAGCGCTGCACTGTCAGAGGGTCAGTACTGAGGGAGCGCTGCAATGTCAGAGGGTCAGTACTGAGGGAGCGCTGCAATGTCAGAGGGTCAGTACTGAGGGAGCGCTGCAATGTCAGAGGGTCAGTACTGAGGTTGTGCCGCATTGTCAGAAGGTCAGTTCTGAGGGAGTGCTGCACTGTCAGGGGGTCAGTGCTGAGGGAGTGCTGCACTGTCAGAGGGTCAGTACTGAGCGAGTGCTGCACAGTCAGAGGGTCAGTACTGAAGGAGCGCTACACTGTAGGAGGGTCAGTACTGAGGGAGCGCTGCACTGTCAAAGGGTCAGTACTGAGGGAGTGCTGCACTGTCAGAGGATCAGTACTGAGAGAGTGCTGCACTGTCAGAGGGTCAGCACTGAGGAAGTGCTGCACTGTCAGAGGGTCAGTACTGAGGGATTGCTGCACTGTCAGGGAGTCTGTACTGAGCGAGTGCTGCACTGTCAGAGGGTCAGTACTGAGGGAGTGCTGCATTGTCAGAGGGTCAGTACTGAGGGAGTGCTGCACTGTCAGAGGGTCAGTATTTAGGGAGTGCTGCACTGTCAGAGGGTCAGTACTGAGAGAGTGCTGCACTGTCAGAGGGTCAGTACTGAGGGATTGCTGCACTGTCAGGGAGTCAGTACTGAGGGAGTGCTGCACTGTCAGGGAGTCAGTGCTGAGGAAGTGCTGCACTGTCAGGGAGTCAGTACTGAGGAAGTGCTGCACTGTCTGTGAGTCAGTACTGAGGAAGTGCTGCACTGTCAGAGGGTCAGTACTGAGAGAGTGCTGCACTGTCAGGGAGTCAGTACTGAGGGAGTGCTGCACTGTCAGAGGGTCAGTACTGAGGAACTGCTGCTCTGCCAGAGGGTCAGTGTTGATGGAGCGCTGCAGTCAGCGAGGGTCAGTACTGTGGAAGCGCTGCACTGTCAGAGGGTCAGTACTGAGGTAGTGCTGCACTGTCAGAGGGTCAGAACTGAGGGAGTGCTGCACTGTCAGATGGTCAGTACTGAGGGAGTGCTGCACTGTCAGATGGCCAGTACTGAGGGAGCGCTGCACTGTCAGATGGTCAGGACTGAGGGAGCGCTGCACTGTCAAGTGTCAGTACTGAGGGAGTGCTGCACTGACGCAGGGTCAGTACTGAGGGAGTGCTGCACTGTCAGAGGGTCAGTAGTGAGGGAAGCTGCATTGTCAGAGGGTCAGTAGTGAGGGAGTGCTGCACTGTCAGAGGGTCAGTACTGAGGGAGTTCTGCACTGTCAGAGGGTCAGTACTGAGGGAGTTCTGCACTGTCAGAGGGTCAGTACTGAGGGAGTGCTGCACTGTCAGAGGGTCAGTACTGAGGGAGTGCTGCACTGTCACGTGGTCAGTGCTGAGGAAGTGCTGCACTGTCAGAGGGTCAGTACTGAGGGAGCGCTGCACTGTCAGAGGGTCAGTAATGAGGGAGTGCTGCACTGTCAGAGGGTCAGTACTGAGGCAGAGATGCACTGTCAGAGAGTCAGTACTGAGGGAGCGCTGCACTGTCAGAGGGTCAGTAATGAGGGAGTGCTGCACTGTCAGAGGGCTAGTAGGGTCAGTGCTGAGTGAGCGCTGCACTAGTGAGGGTCAGTACTGAGGGAGCGCTGCACTGTGAGAGCGTCAGTACGGAGGAATCGCTGCACTGTCAGAGGATCAGTACTGAGGGAGGGCTGCACCGTCAGAAGGTCAGTACTGAGGAAGTGCTGCACTGTCAAAGGGTCAGTACTAAGGGAGCGCTGCAGTGTCAAAGGGTCAGTACTAAGGGAGCGCTGCCCCATCAGCGGGTCAGCACTGAGGGAGTACTGCACTGTTGCAGGGTCAGTACTGAGGGAGTGCTGCTCTGTCAGAGGGTCAGTACTGAGGGAGCGCTGCACTGTCAGAGGGTCAGTACTGAGGGAGCGCTGCACTGTCAGAGGGTCAGTACTGAGGGAGCGCTGCACTGTCAGAGGGTCAGTACTGAGGGAGCGCTGCACTGTCAGAGGGTCAGTACTGAGGGAATGCTGCACTGTCAGAGGGTCAGCACTGAGGGAGTGCTGCACTGTCGCAGGGTGAGTACTGAGGGAATGCTGCACTGTCAGAGGGTCAGTACTGAGGGAGTGCTGCAATGTCAGAGGGTCAGTAATGAGGGAATGCTGCACGGTCAGAGGGTCAGTACTGAGTGAGCGCTGCACTGTCAGAGGGTCAGTACTGAGGGAGTGCAGCACTGTCAGAGGGTCAGTACTGAGGGAGTGCTGCACTATCAGATGGTCAGTACTGAGGGAGTGCTGCACTCTCAGATGGTCAGTACTGAGGGAGTGCAGCACTGTCAGAGGGTCAGTACTGAGGGAGTGCTGCACTGTCGGAGGGTCAGTACTGAGGGAGTGCTGCACTGTCAGAGGGTCAGTACTGAGGGAGTGCTGCACTGTCAGAGGGTCAGTACTGAGGGAGTGCTGCACTGTCAGAGGGTCAGTACTGAGGGAGTGCTGCACTGTCAGAGGGTCAGTACTGAGGGAGTGCTGCACTGTCAGAGGGTCAGTACTGAGGGAGTGCTGCACTGTCAGAGGGTCAGTACTGAGGGAGTGCTGCACTGTCAGAGGGTCAGTACTGAGGGAGCGCTGCAATGTCAGAGGGTCAGTACTGAGGGAGCGCTGCAATGTCAGAGGGTCAGTAATGAGGGAGCGCTGCATTGTCACAGGGTCAGTTCTGAGGGAGCGCCAAACTGTCAGAGGGTCAGTGCTCAGGGAGCGCCGCACTGTTGGAGGGTCAGTACTGAGGGAGTGCTGCACTATTGAGGGTCAGTACTGAGGTTGTGCCGCATTGTCAGAAGGTCAGTTCTGAGGGAGTTCTGCACTGTCACATGGTCAGTGCTGAGGGAGTGCTGCACTGTCAGAGGGTCAGTACTGAGGGAGTGCTGCACTGTCGGAGGGTCAGTACTGAGGGAGCGCTGCACTACTGGGGGTCAGTACTGAGGGAGCGCTGCACTGTCAGAAGGCCAGTAGGGTCAGTGCTGATTGAGCGCTCCACTGCTGAGGGTCAGTACTGAGGGAGTGCTGCACTATTGAGGGTCAGTACTGAGGCTGTGCCCTACTGACAGAAGGTCAGTTCTGATGGAGTGCTGCACTGTCAGGGGGTCAGTGCTGAGGGAGCGCTGCAATGTCAGAGGGTCAGTACTGACGGAGTGCTGCACTGTCAGAGGGTCAGTACTGAGGGAGCGGTGCACTGTCAGAGGGTCAGTACTGAGGGAGTGCTGCACTGTCAGAGGGTCAGTACTGAGGGAGTGCTGCACTGTCAGAGGGTCAGTACTGAGGGAGCGCTGCAATGTCAGAGGGTCAGTACTGAGGGAGCGCTGCAATGTCAGAGGGTCAGTACTGAGGGAGCGCTGCAATGTCAGAGGGTCAGTACAGAGGGAGCGCTGCAATGTCAGAGGGTCAGTACAGAGGGAGCGCTGCAATGTCAGAGGGTCAGTACTGAGGGAGCGCTGCAATGTCAGAGGGTCAGTACTGAGGGAGCGGTGCACTGTCAGATGGACAGTACTGAGCGAGTGCTGCACTGTCAGATGGACAGTACTGAGGATGTGCTGCACTGATAGAGGGTCAGTACTGAAGGAGCGCTACACTGTCAGAGGGTCAGCACTGAGGGAGCAAGGCACTACTGAGGGTCAGTACTGTGGAATCGCTGCACTGTCAGAGGGTCAGTACTGAGGGAGCGCTGCATTGTCACAGGGTCAGTTCTGAGGGAGCGCCAAACTGTCAGAGGGTCAGTGCTCAGGGAGCGCCGCACTGTCGGAGGGTCAGTACTGAGGGAGTGCTGCACTATTGAGGGTCAGTACTGAGGGTGTGCCGCATTGTCAGAAGGTCAGTTCGGGGGGGGTGCTGCACTGTCAGGGGGTCATTGCTGAGGGAGTGCTGCAATGTCAGAGGGTCAATACTGAGCGAGTGCCGCACAGTCAGAGGGTCAGTACTGAAGGAGCGCTACACTGACAGAGGGTCAGTACTGAGGGAGCGCTGCACTGTCACAGGGGCAGTACTGAGGGAGTGATGCACTGTCAGAGGGTCAGTACTGAGGGAGTGTGGCACTGTCAGACGGTCAGTACTGAGGAAGTGCTGCACTGTTGGAGGGTCAGTACTGAGGGAGTGCTGCACTATTGAGGGTCAGTACTGAGGGTGTGCCGCACTGTCAGAAGGTCAGTTCTGAGGGAGTGCTGCACTGTCAGGGGTTCAGTACTGAGGGAGCGCTGCACTGTCAGAGGGTCAGTACTGAGCGAGTGCCGCACAGTCAGAGGGTCAGTGCTGAGGGAGCGCTGCACAGTCAGAGGGTCAGTGCTGAGGGGGCGCTGCACTGTCAGATGGTCAGTACTGAGGGTGTGCTGCACTGATAGAGGGTCAGTACTGAAGGAGCGCTATACTGTCAGAGGGTCAGTACTGAGGGAGCAAGGCACTACTGAGGGACAGTACTGAGGGAGTGCTTCACTGACAGAGGGTCAGTACTGAGGGAGTGCTGCACTGTCAGAGGGGCAGTACAGAGGGAGTGATGCACTGTCAGAGGGTCAGTACTGAGGGAGTGCTGCACTGTCAGAGGGTCAGAACTGAGGGAGTGCTGCACTGTCAGAGGGTCAGTACTGAGGGAGTGCTGCACTGTCAGAGGGTCAGTACTGAGGGAGCGCTGCAATGTCAGAGGGTCAGTAATGAGGGAGCGCTGCATTGTCACAGGGTCAGTTCTGAGGGAGCGCCAAACTGTCAGAGGGTCAGTGCTCAGGGAGCGCCGCACTGTTGGAGGGTCAGTACTGAGGGAGTGCTGCACTATTGAGGGTCAGTACTGAGGTTGTGCCGCATTGTCAGAAGGTCAGTTCTGAGGGAGTTCTGCACTGTCAGGGGGTCAGTGCTGAGGGAGTGCTGCACTGTCAGAGGGTCAGTACTGAGCGAGTGCTGCACAGTCAGAGGGTCAGTACTGAAGGAGCGCTACACTGTCAGAGGGTCAGTACTGAGGGAGCGCTGCACTGTCAGAGGGGCAGCACTGAGGGAGTGATGCACTGTCAGAGGGTCAGTACTGAGGGAGTGCTGCACTGTCAGAGGGTCAGTACTGAGGGATTTCTGCACTGTCAGAGGGTCAGTACTGAGGGAGTGCTGCACTGTCAGAGGGTCAGTACTGAGGGAGTGCTGCACTGTCAGAGGGTCAGTACTGAGGGAGTGCTGCACTGTCAGAGGGTCAGTACTGAGGGAGTGCTGCACTGTCAGAGGGTCAGTACTGAGGGAGCGCTGCACTGTCACATGGTCAGTGCTGAGGAAGTGCTGCACTGTCAGAGGGTCAGTAATTAGGGAGTGCTGCACTGTCAGAGGGTCACTACTGAGGCAGCGCTGCACTGTCAGAGAGTCAGTACTGAGGGAGCGCTGCACTGTCAGAGGGTCAGTAATGAGGGAGTGCTGCACTGTCAGAGGGCTAATAGGGTCAGTGCTGAGTGAGCGCTGCACTAGTGAGGGTCAGTACTGAGGGAGTGCTGCACTGTGAGAGCGTCAGTACGGAGGAATCGCTGCACTGTCAGAGGATCAGTACAGAGGGAGTGCTGCACCGTCAGAAGGTCAGTACTGAGGAAGTGCTGCACTGTCAAAGGTTCAGTACTAAGGGAGCGCTGCACTGTCAAAGGGTCAGTACTAAGGGAGCGCTGACCTATCAGCGGGTCAGCACTGAGGGAGTACTGCACTGTTGCAGGGTCAGTACTGAGGGAGTGCTGCACTGTCAGAGGGTCAGTACTGAGGGAGCGCTGCACTGTCAGAGGGTCAGTACTGAGGGAGCGCTGCACTGTCAGAGGGTCAGTACTGAGGGAGCGCTGCACTGTCAGAGGGTCAGTACTGAGGGAGCGCTACACTGTCAGAGGGTCAGCACTGAGGGAGTGCTGCACTGTCGCAGGGTGAGTACTGAGGGAATGCTGCACTGTCAGAGGGTCAGTACTGAGTGAGCGCTGCACTGTCAGAGGGACAGTACTGAGGGAGAGCTGCACTGTCAGAGGGTCAGTACTGAGGGAGTGCTGCACTATCAGATGGTCAGTACTGAGGGAGTGCAGCACTGTCAGAGGGTCAGTACTGAGGGAGTGCAGCACTGTCAGAGGGTCAGTACTGAGGGAGTGCTGCACTGTCAGAGGGTCAGTACTGAGGGAGCACTGCACTGTCAGAGTGTCAGTACTGAGGGAGTGCTGCACTGTCAGAGGGTCAGTACTGAGAGTGCTGCACTGTCAGAGGGTCAGTACTGAGAGTGCTGCACTGTCAAAGGGTCAGTACTGAGGGTGTGCTGCACTGTCAGAGGGACAGTACTGAGGGAGTGCTGCACTGTCAGAGGGTCAGTACTGAGGGAGTGCTGCACTGTCAGAGGGTCAGTACTGAGGGAGGGCTGCACTGTCAGAGGGTCAGTACTGAGGGTGTGCTGCACTGTCAGAGGGACAGTACTGAGGGAGCGCTGCACTGCTGAAGGTCAGTACTGAGGGAGCGCTGCACTGTCAGAGGGTCAGTTCAGAGGGAGTGCTGCACTGTTGGAGGGTCAGTACTGAGGGAGCACTGCACTGCTAAGGGTCAGTACTGAGGGAGTGCTGCACTGTCAGAGGGTCAGTACTGAGGGAGCGCTGCCCTGTCAGAGGGTCAGTCCTGAGGGAGCGCTGCACTGTCAGAGGGTCAGTACTGAGGGAGCGCTGCCCTGTCAGAAGGTCAGTACTGAGGGAGCGCTGCCCTTTCAGAGGGTCAGTACTGAGGGAGTGCTGCACCGTCAGGTCAGTCCTGAGGGAGTGCTGCACTGTCAGTGGGTCAGTGCTGAGGGAGTGCTGCACCGTCAGAAGGTAAGTACTGAGGAAGTGCTGCACTGCCAGAGTTTCAGTGTTGATGCAGTGCTGCACTGACGCAGGGTCAGTACTGAGGGAGTGCTGCACTGTCAGAGGGTCAGTACAGAGGGAGCGCTGCACTGTCAGAGGGTCAGTAATGAGGGAATGCTGCACGGTCAGAGGGTCAGTACTGAGTGAGCGCTGCACTGTCAGAGGGACAGTACTGAGGGAGTGCAGCACTGTCAGAGGGTCAGTACTGAGGGAGTGCAGCACTGTCAGAGGGTCAGTACTGAGGGAGTGCTGCACTGTCAGAGGGTCAGTAATGAGGGAATGCTGCACGGTCAGAGGGTCAGTACTGAGTGAGCGCTGCACTGTCAGAGGGTCAGTACTGAGGGAGTGCTGCACTATCAGATGGTCAGTACTGAGGGAGTGCAGCACTGTCAGAGGGTCAGTACTGAGGGAGTGCAGCACTGTCAGAGGGTCAGTACTGAGGGAGTGCTGCACTGTCAGAGGGTCAGTACTGAGGGAGCGCTGCACTGTCAGAGGGTCAGTACTGAGGGAGCGCTGCACTGTCAGAGGGTCAGTACTGAGGGAGTGCTGCACTGTCAGAGGGTCAGTACTGAGGGAGTGCTGCACTGTCAGAGGGTCAGTACTGAGAGTGCTGCACTGTCAAAGGGTCAGTACTGAGGGTGTGCTGCACTGTCAGAGGGACAGTACTGAGGAAGCGCTGCACTGCTGAAGGTCAGTACTGAGGGAGCGCTGCACTGTCAGAGGGTCAGTTCTGAGGGAGTGCTGCACTGTTGGAGGGTCAGTACTGAGGGAGCGCTGCACTGCTAAGGGTCAGTACTGAGGGAGTGCTGCACTGTCAGAGGGTCAGTACTGAGGGAGCGCTGCACTGTCAGAGGGTCAGTACTGAGGGCGTGCTGCACTGCTGAGGGTCAGTACTGAGGGAGCGCTGCACTGTCAGAGGGTCAGTACTGAGGGAGCGCTGCACTGTCAGAGGGTGAGTACTGAGGTAGTGCTGCACTGTCAGAGGGTCAGTACTGAGGGAGCGCTGCCCTGTCAGAGGGTCAGTACTGAGGGAGCGCTGCCCTGTTGGACGGTCAGTACTGAAGGAGAGCTGCACTGTCGGAGGGTCAGTACTGAGGGAGTGCTGCACTGTCAGAGGGTCAGTAATGAGGGAATGCTGCACGGTCAGAGGGTCAGTACTGAGTGAGCGCTGCACTGTCAGAGGGACAGTACTGAGGGAGTGCTGCACTGTCAGAGGGTCAGTACTGAGGGAGTGCTGCACTATCAGATGGTCAGTACTGAGGGAGTGCAGCACTGTCAGAGGGTCAGTACTGAGGGAGTGCAGCACTGTCAGAGGGTCAGTACTGAGGGAGTGCTGCACTGTCAGAGGGTCAGTACTGAGGGAGCGCTGCACTGTCAGAGGGTCAGTACTGAGGGAGCGCTGCACTGTCAGAGGGTCAGTACTGAGGGAGTGCTGCACTGTCAGAGGGTCAGTACTGAGAGTGCTGCACTGTCAAAGGGTCAGTACTGAGGGTGTGCTGCAATGTCAGAGGGTCAGTACTGAGGGAGCGCTGCACTGCTGAAGGTCAGTACTGAGGGAGCGCTGCACTGTCAGAGGCTCAGTTCTGAGGGAGTGCTGCACTGTTGGAGGGTCAGTACTGAGGGAGCGCTGCACTGCTAAGGGTCAGTACTGAGGGAGTGCTGCACTGTCAGAGGGTCAGTACTGAGGGAGCGCTGCACTGTCAGAGGGTCAGTACTGAGGAAGCGCTGCCCTGTCAGAAGGTCAGTACTGAGGGAGCGCTGCCCTGTCAGAGGGTCAGTACTGAGGGAGCGCTGGCCTTTCAGAGGGTCAGTACTGAGGGAGTGCTGCACCGTCAGGTCAGTCCTGAGGGAGTGCTGCACTGTCAGTGGGTCAGTGCTGAGGGAGTGCTGCACCGTCAGAAGGTAAGTACTGAGGAAGTGCTGCACTGCCAGAGTTTCAGTGTTGATGAAGTGCTGCACTGTCAAAGGGTCAGTACTAAGGGAGCGCTGCACTGTCAGAGGATCAGTACTGAGGGAGTGCTGCACTGACGCAGGGTCAGTACTGAGGGAGTGCTGCACTGTCAGAGGGTCAGTACTGAGGGAGTGCTGCACTGTCAGAGGGTCAGTACTGAGGGAGTGCTGCACTGTCAGAGGGTCAGTACTGAGGGCGTGCTGCACTGCTGAGGGTCAGTACTGAGGGAGCGCTGCACTGTCAGAGGGTCAGTACTGAGGGAGCGCTGCACTGTCAGAGGGTCAGTACTGAGGGAGTGCTGCACTGTCAGAGGGTCAGTAGTGAGGGAGTGCTGCACCATCAGAAGGTCAGTACTGAGGGAGTGCTGCACTGTCAGAGGGTCAGTACTGAGGAAGTGCTGCACTGCCAGAGGGTCAGTGTTGATGAGCCGCTGCAGTCAGTCAGGGTCAGTACTGAGGAAGCGCTGCACTGCTGAGCGTCAGTACTGAGGGAGCGCTGCACTGTCAAAGGGTCAGTACTAACGGAGCTCTGCACTGTCAGAGGATCAGAACTGAGGGAGTGCTGCACTGACACAGGGTGAGTACTGAGGTAGTGCTGCACTGTCAGAGGGTCAGTACTGAGGGAGCGCTGCCCTGTCAGAGGGTCAGTACTGAGGGAGCGCTGCCCTGTTGGACGGTCAGTACTGAAGGAGTGCTGCACTGTCGGAGGGTCAGTACTGAGGGAGTGCTGCTCTGTCACAGGGTCAGTATTGAGGGTGTGCTGCACTGTCAGAGCGTTAGTACTGAGGGAGTGCTGCACTGTCAGTGGGTCAGTACTGAGGGAGCGCTGCACTGTCAGAGGGTCAGTACTGAGGGAGTGCTGCACTGTCAGAGGGTCAGTACTGAGGGAGCGCTGCCCTATCAGTGGGTCAGCACTGAGGGAGTACTGCACTGTTTCAGGGTCAGTACTGAAGGAGTGCTGCACTGTCAGAGGGTCAGTACTGAGGGAGCGCTGCACTGTCAGAGGGTCAGTACTGAGGAAGCGCTGCACTGTCAGAGGGTCAGTACTGAGGGAGCGCTGCACTGTCAGAGGGTCAGTACTGAGGGAGCGCTGCACTGTCAGAGGGTCAGTACTGAGGGAATGCTGCACTGTCAGAGGGTCAGCACTGAGGGAGTGCTGCACTGTCGCAGGGTGAGTACTGAGGGAATGCTGCACTGTCAGAGGGTCAGTACTGAGGGAGTGCTGCAATGTCAGAGGGTCAGTAATGAGGGAATGCTGCACGGTCAGAGGGTCAGTACTGAGTGAGCGCTGCACTGTCAGAGGGTCAGTACTGAGGGAGTGCTGCACTGTCAGAGGGTCAGTACTGAGGGAGTGCTGCACTGTCAGAGGGTCAGTACTGAGGGAGTGCTGCACTGTCAGAGGGTCAGTACTGAGGGAGCGCTGCAATGTCAGAGGGTCAGTAATGAGGGAGCGCTGCATTGTCACAGGGTCAGTTCTGAGGGAGCGCCAAACTGTCAGAGGGTCAGTGATCAGGGAGCGCCGCACAGTTGGAGGGTCAGTACTGAGGGAGTGCTGCACTATTGAGGGTCAGTTCTGAGGTTGTGCCGCATTGTCAGAAGGTCAGTTCTGAGGGAGTTCTGCACTGTCAGGGGGTCAGTGCTGAGGGAGTGCTGCACTGTCAGAGGGTCAGTACTGAGCGAGTGCTGCACAGTCAGAGGGTCAGTACTGAAGGAGCGCTACACTGTCAGAGGGTCAGTACTGAGGGAGCGCTGCACTGTCAGAGGGGCAGCACTGAGGGAGTGATGCACTGTCAGAGGGTCAGTACTGAGGGAGTGCGGCACTGTCAGAGGGTCAGTACTGAGGAAGTGCTGCACTGTTGGAGGATCAGTACTGAGGGAGTGCTGCACTGTCAGAGGGTCAGTACTGAGAGAGTGCTGCACTGTCAGAGGGTCAGTACTGAGGAAGTGCTGCACTGTCAGAGGGTCAGTACTGAGGGATTGCTGCACTGTCAGGGAGTCAGTACTGAGGGAGTGCTGCACTGTCAGGGAGTCAGTACTGAGGGAGTGCTGCACTGTCAGAGGGTCAGTACTGAGAGAGTGCTGCACTGTCAGAGGGTCAGTACTGAGGAAGTGCTGCACAGTCAGAGGGTCAGCACTGAGGGATTGCTGCACTGTCAGGGAGTCAGTACTGAGGGAGTGCTGCACTGTCAGGGAGTCAGTACTGAGGAAGTGCTGCACTGTCAGAGGGTCAGTACTGAGAGAGTGCTGCACTGTCAGGGAGTCAGTACTGAGGGAGTGCTGCACCGTCAGAGGGTCAGTACTGAGGGAGTGCCGCACTGTCAGAGGGTCAGTACTGAGGAAGTGCTGCACTGTCAGAGGGTCAGTGTTGATGGAGCGCTGCAGTCAGCAAGGGTCAGTACTGAGATAGTGCTGCACTGTCAGAGGGTCAGAACTGAGGGAGTGCTGCACTGTCAGATGGTCAGTACTGAGGGAGTGCTGCACTGCCTGATGGCCAGTACTGAGTGAGCGCTGCACTGTCAGATGGTCAGGACTGAGGGAGCGCTGCACTGTCAAAGTGTCAGTACTGAGGGAGTGCTGCACTGACGCAGGGTCAGTACTGAGGGAGTGCTGCACTGTCAGAGGGTCAGTAGTGAGGGAAGGTGCATTGTCAGAGGGTCAGTAGTGAGGGAGTGCTGCACTGTCAGAGGGTCAGTACTGAGGGATTTCTGCACTGTCAGAGGGTCAGTACTGAGGGAGTGCTGCACTGTCAGAGGGTCAGTACTGAGGGAGTGCTGCACTGTCAGAGGGTCAGTACTGAGGGAGTGCTGCACTGTCAGAGGGTCAGTACTGAGGGAGTGCTGCACTGTCAGAGGGTCAGTACTGAGGGAGCGCTGCACTGTCACATGGTCAGTGCTGAGGAAGTGCTGCACTGTCAGAGGGTCAGTAATTAGGGAGTGCTGCACTGTCAGAGGGTCACTACTGAGGCAGCGCTGCACTGTCAGAGAGTCAGTACTGAGGGAGCGCTGCACTGTCAGAGGGTCAGTAATGAGGGAGTGCTGCACTGTCAGAGGGCTAATAGGGTCAGTGCTGAGTGAGCGCTGCACTAGTGAGGGTCAGTACTGAGGGAGTGCTGCACTGTGAGAGCGTCAGTACGGAGGAATCGCTGCACTGTCAGAGGATCAGTACAGAGGGAGTGCTGCACCGTCAGAAGGTCAGTACTGAGGAAGTGCTGCACTGTCAAAGGTTCAGTACTAAGGGAGCGCTGCACTGTCAAAGGGTCAGTACTAAGGGAGCGCTGACCTATCAGCGGGTCAGCACTGAGGGAGTACTGCACTGTTGCAGGGTCAGTACTGAGGGAGTGCTGCACTGTCAGAGGGTCAGTACTGAGGGAGCGCTGCACTGTCAGAGGGTCAGTACTGAGGGAGCGCTGCACTGTCAGAGGGTCAGTACTGAGGGAGCGCTGCACTGTCAGAGGGTCAGTACTGAGGGAGCGCTGCACTGTCAGAGGGTCAGCACTGAGGGAGTGCTGCACTGTCGCAGGGTGAGTACTGAGGGAATGCTGCACTGTCAGAGGGTCAGTACTGAGTGAGCGCTGCACTGTCAGAGGGACAGTACTGAGGGAGAGCTGCACTGTCAGAGGGTCAGTACTGAGGGAGTGCTGCACTATCAGATGGTCAGTACTGAGGGAGTGCAGCACTGTCAGAGGGTCAGTACTGAGGGAGTGCAGCACTGTCAGAGGGTCAGTACTGAGGGAGTGCTGCACTGTCAGAGTGTCAGTACTGAGGGAGTGCTGCACTGTCAGAGGGTCAGTACTGAGAGTGCTGCACTGTCAGAGGGTCAGTACTGAGAGTGCTGCACTGTCAAAGGGTCAGTACTGAGGGTGTGCTGCACTGTCAGAGGGACAGTACTGAGGGAGTGCTGCACTGCCAGAGGGTCAGTACTGAGGGAGTGCTGCACTGTCAGAGGGTCAGTACTGAGGGAGGGCTGCACTGTCAGAGGGTCAGTACTGAGGGTGTGCTGCACTGTCAGAGGGACAGTACTGAGGGAGCGCTGCACTGCTGAAGGTCAGTACTGAGGGAGCGCTGCACTGTCAGAGGGTCAGTTCAGAGGGAGTGCTGCACTGTTGGAGGGTCAGTACTGAGGGAGCACTGCACTGCTAAGGGTCAGTACTGAGGGAGTGCTGCACTGTCAGAGGGTCAGTACTGAGGGAGCGCTGCCCTGTCAGAGGGTCAGTCCTGAGGGAGCGCTGCACTGTCAGAGGGTCAGTACTGAGGGAGCGCTGCCCTGTCAGAAGGTCAGTACTGAGGGAGCGCTGCCCTTTCAGAGGGTCAGTACTGAGGGAGTGCTGCACCGTCAGGTCAGTCCTGAGGGAGTGCTGCACTGTCAGTGGGTCAGTGCTGAGGGAGTGCTGCACCGTCAGAAGGTAAGTACTGAGGAAGTGCTGCACTGCCAGAGTTTCAGTGTTGATGCAGTGCTGCACTGACGCAGGGTCAGTACTGAGGGAGTGCTGCACTGTCAGAGGGTCAGTACTGAGGGAGCGCTGCACTGTCAGAGGGTCAGTAATGAGGGAATGCTGCACGGTCAGAGGGTCAGTACTGAGTGAGCGCTGCACTGTCAGAGGGACAGTACTGAGGGAGTGCAGCACTGTCAGAGGGTCAGTACTGAGGGAGTGCAGCACTGTCAGAGGGTCAGTACTGAGGGAGTGCTGCACTGTCAGAGGGTCAGTAATGAGGGAATGCTGCACGGTCAGAGGGTCAGTACTGAGTGAGCGCTGCACTGTCAGAGGGTCAGTACTGAGGGAGTGCTGCACTATCAGATGGTCAGTACTGAGGGAGTGCAGCACTGTCAGAGGGTCAGTACTGAGGGAGTGCAGCACTGTCAGAGGGTCAGTACTGAGGGAGTGCTGCACTGTCAGAGGGTCAGTACTGAGGGAGCGCTGCACTGTCAGAGGGTCAGTACTGAGGGAGCGCTGCACTGTCAGAGGGTCAGTACTGAGGGAGTGCTGCACTGTCAGAGGGTCAGTACTGAGGGAGTGCTGCACTGTCAGAGGGTCAGTACTGAGAGTGCTGCACTGTCAAAGGGTCAGTACTGAGGGTGTGCTGCACTGTCAGAGGGACAGTACTGAGGAAGCGCTGCACTGCTGAAGGTCAGTACTGAGGGAGCGCTGCACTGTCAGAGGGTCAGTTCTGAGGGAGTGCTGCACTGTTGGAGGGTCAGTACTGAGGGAGCGCTGCACTGCTAAGGGTCAGTACTGAGGGAGTGCTGCACTGTCAGAGGGTCAGTACTGAGGGAGCGCTGCACTGTCAGAGGGTCAGTACTGAGGGCGTGCTGCACTGCTGAGGGTCAGTACTGAGGGAGCGCTGCACTGTCAGAGGGTCAGTACTGAGGGAGCGCTGCACTGTCAGAGGGTGAGTACTGAGGTGGTGCTGCACTGTCAGAGGGTCAGTACTGAGGGAGCGCTGCCCTGTCAGAGGGTCAGTACTGAGGGAGCGCTGCCCTGTTGGACGGTCAGTACTGAAGGAGTGCTGCACTGTCGGAGGGTCAGTACTGAGGGAGTGCTGCACTGTCAGAGGGTCAGTAATGAGGGAATGCTGCACGGTCAGAGGGTCAGTACTGAGTGAGCGCTGCACTGTCAGAGGGACAGTACTGAGGGAGTGCTGCACTGTCAGAGGGTCAGTACTGAGGGAGTGCTGCACTATCAGATGGTCAGTACTGAGGGAGTGCAGCACTGTCAGAGGGTCAGTACTGAGGGAGTGCAGCACTGTCAGAGGGTCAGTACTGAGGGAGTGCTGCACTGTCAGAGGGTCAGTACTGAGGGAGCGCTGCACTGTCAGAGGGTCAGTACTGAGGGAGCGCTGCACTGTCAGAGGGTCAGTACTGAGGGAGTGCTGCACTGTCAGAGGGTCAGTACTGAGAGTGCTGCACTGTCAAAGGGTCAGTACTGAGGGTGTGCTGCAATGTCAGAGGGTCAGTACTGAGGGAGCGCTGCACTGCTGAAGGTCAGTACTGAGGGAGCGCTGCACTGTCAGAGGGTCAGTTCTGAGGGAGTGCTGCACTGTTGGAGGGTCAGTACTGAGGGAGCACTGCACTGCTAAGGTTCAGTACTGAGGGAGTGCTGCACTGTCAGAGGGTCAGTCCTGAGGGAGCGCTGCACTGTCAGAGGGTCAGTACTGAGGAAGCGCTGCCCTGTCAGAAGGTCAGTACTGAGGGAGCGCTGCCCTGTCAGAGGGTCAGTACTGAGGGAGCGCTGGCCTTTCAGAGGGTCAGTACTGAGGGAGTGCTGCACCGTCAGGTCAGTCCTGAGGGAGTGCTGCACTGTCAGTGGGTCAGTGCTGAGGGAGTGCTGCACCGTCAGAAGGTAAGTACTGAGGAAGTGCTGCACTGCCAGAGTTTCAGTGTTGATGAAGTGCTGCACTGTCAAAGGGTCAGTACTAAGGGAGCGCTGCACTGTCAGAGGATCAGTACTGAGGGAGTGCTGCACTGACGCAGGGTCAGTACTGAGGGAGTGCTGCACTGTCAGAGGGTCAGTACTGAGGGAGTGCTGCACTGTCAGAGGGTCAGTACTGAGGGAGTGCTGCACTGTCAGAGGGTCAGTACTGAGGGCGTGCTGCACTGCTGAGGGTCAGTACTGAGGGAGCGCTGCACTGTCAGAGGGTCAGTACTGAGGGAGCGCTGCACTGTCAGAGGGTCAGTACTGAGGGAGTGCTGCACTGTCAGAGGGTCAGTAGTGAGGGAGTGCTGCACCATCAGAAGGTCAGTACTGAGGGAGTGCTGCACTGTCAGAGGGTCAGTACTGAGGAAGTGCTGCACTGCCAGAGGGTCAGTGTTGATGAGCCGCTGCAGTCAGTCAGGGTCAGTACTGAGGAAGCGCTGCACTGCTGAGCGTCAGTACTGAGGGAGCGCTGCACTGTCAAAGGGTCAGTACTAACGGAGCTCTGCACTGTCAGAGGATCAGAACTGAGGGAGTGCTGCACTGACACAGGGTGAGTACTGAGGTAGTGCTGCACTGTCAGAGGGTCAGTACTGAGGGAGCGCTGCCCTGTCAGAGGGTCAGTACTGAGGGAGCGCTGCCCTGTTGGACGGTCAGTACTGAAGGAGTGCTGCACTGTCGGAGGGTCAGTACTGAGGGAGTGCTGCTCTGTCACAGGGTCAGTATTGAGGGTGTGCTGCACTGTCAGAGCGTTAGTACTGAGGGAGTGCTGCACTGTCAGTGGGTCAGTACTGAGGGAGCGCTGCACTGTCAGAGGGTCAGTACTGAGGGAGTGCTGCACTGTCAGAGGGTCAGTACTGAGGGAGCGCTGCCCTATCAGTGGGTCAGCACTGAGGGAGTACTGCACTGTTTCAGGGTCAGTACTGAAGGAGTGCTGCACTGTCAGAGGGTCAGTACTGAGGGAGCGCTGCACTGTCAGAGGGTCAGTACTGAGGAAGCGCTGCACTGTCAGAGGGTCAGTACTGAGGGAGCGCTGCACTGTCAGAGGGTCAGTACTGAGGGAGCTCTGCACTGTCAGAGGGTCAGTACTGAGGGAGTGCTGCACTGTCAGAGGGTCAGTACTGAGGGAGTGCTGCACTGTCAGAGGGTCAGCACTGAGGCAGTGCTGCACTGTCGCAGGGTGAGTACTGAGGGAATTGTGCACTGTCAGAGGGTCAGTACTGAGGGAGGACTGCACTGTCAGAGGGTCAGTAATGAGGGAGTGCTGCACGGTCAGAGGGTCAGTACTGAGTGAGCGCTGCACTGTCAGAGGGTCAGTACTGAGGGAGTGCTGCACTGTCAGAGGGTCAGTACTGAGGGAATGCTGCACTATCAGATGGTCAGTACTGAGGGAGTGCTGCACTGTCAGAGGGTCAGTACTGAGAGTGCTGCACTGTCAAAGGGTCAGTACTGAGGGTGTGCTGCACTGTCAGAGGGACAGTACTGAGGGAGCGCTGCACTGCTGAAGATCAGTACTGAGGGAGCGCTGCACTGCTGAGGGTCAGTACTGAGGGAGTGCTGCACTGTCAGAGGGTCAGTACTGAGGGAGCACTGCCCTGTCAGAGGGTCAGTACTGAGGGAGCGCTGCACTGTCAGAGGGTCAGTACTGAGAGAGCGCTGCACTGTCAGAGGGTCAGTACTGAGGGAGCGCTGCACTGTCAGGGGGTCAGTACTGAGGGAGCGCTGCACTGTCAGAGGGTCAGTACTGAGGGATCGCTGCACTGTCAGAGGGTCAGTACTGAGGGAGTGCTGCACTGTCAGAGGGTCAGTACTGAGGGAGCGCTGCACTGTCAGAGGGTCAGTACTGAGGGAGCGCTGCACTGTCAGACGGTCAGTACTGAGGGAGCGCTGCACTGTCAGAGGGTCAGTACTGAGGGAGCGCTGCACTGTCAGAGGGTCAGTACTGAGGGAGCGCTGCACTGTCAGAGGGTCAGTACTGAGGGAGTGCTGCACTGTCAGAGGGTCAGTACTGAGGGAGCATCAGTCTGCGAGATATTCCACCTTTTGAGTGAGGCAGTTAACTGAATCTGCCCTCTCAGATTCTCAAAATAGATCTCAGAGCTGCTCTTGGAAGAGGAGGGGGCAGATTTTGCCCCATGTGTGTGAGGGCCAACACTTCTCACAACCAAAGTGTGTGAGAGAAAGCTTCTGGGAGCTTACTTTGTGCATATTGGCTGCCATGTTTCTTACACTGCAACATTGATGTCACTTCGAAAAGTATTGCCAAGCACTTGTGACGATTGTGAGCTGGTGTTTGGACCTGACACTTTGTTAGGTGCATCGGGGCAAGGGCAATAAATCCTCCCACTTCCAGAAATGCCCACATCACGTAGGTTGCATCACAAATTTCCACGACATGTATGTCGACGAGCTGGCCAGCAGTGACACGCTGAGCTAGCTTCAGCTGCACCCATGCTCAGGCTGGACCCTAGCTCATCACCTGAGTGCTCCAAGGCTGGGAGGGGGAACAGGCAGCTAACATGGCACAGCAAGACTCCACAATGCCTATGTCAGCGCTGTCTAGTGAACATATACAAATAGCACCCTCCCTATCTCTGTAACCTCCTCTAGCCCCTACAAACCTCCCTATCTCTGTAACCTCCTCTAGCCCCTACACCCCTCCCTATCTCTGTAACCTCCTCTAGCACCTACAAACCTCCCTATCTCTGTAACCTCCTCTAGCCCCTACAACCCTCCCTATCTCTGTAACCTCCTCTAGCACCTACAAACCTCCCTATCTCTGTAACCTCCTCTAGCCCCTACAAACCTCCCTATCGCTGTAACCTCCTCCAGCCCCCACACCCCTCCCTATCTCAGTAACCTCCTTCAGTCTCTACACCCCTCCCTATCTCTGTAACCTCCTCCAGCCCCTACAACCCTCCCTATCTCTGCAACCTCCACAGCCCCTACACCCCTCCCTATGTCTGGAACCTCCTCAAGCCCCTACTACCCTCCCTGTCTCTGTAACCTCCTCCAGCCCCTACAACCCTCCCTATCTCTGTAACTTCCTCCAGCCCCTACAACACTCCCTATCTCTGCAACCTCCTCGGCCCCTACACCCCTCCCTATCTCTGGAACCTCCTCCAGCCCCTACACCCCTCCCTGTCTCTGTAATAATGTCCTCCAGCCCCTAGACCCCTCCCTACCTCTGTAACCTCCTCCAGCCCCTAGACCCCTCCCTATCTCTGTAACCTCCTCCAGCCCCTACAACCCTCCCTATCTCTGTAACCTCCTCCAGCCCCTGACACCCCTCCCTATCTCTGTAAACTCCTCCAGCCCCTGACACCCCTCCCTATCTCTGTAAACTCCTGCAGTCCCTACAACCCTCCCTAGCCCTGTAACCTCCTCCAGCCCCTTCAACCCTCCCTATCTCTGTAACCTTGTTCAGCCCCTACAACCCTCCCTATCTCTGTAACCTCATCCAGCCCTTACAACCTTCCCTATCTCTGTAACCTCCTCCAGTCCCTACACCCCTCCCTATCTCTGTAACCTCCTCCAGTCCCTACACCCCTCCCTATCTGTGTAACCTCCTCCAGCCCCTACACCCCTCCCTATCTCTGTAACCTCCTCCAGCCCCTACACCCCTCCCTATCTCTGTAACCTCCTCCAGTCCCTACACCCCTCCCTGTCTCTGTAACCTCCTCCAGTCCCTACACCCCTCCCTATCGGTGTAACCTCCTCCAGCCCCTACACCCCTCCCTATCTCTGTAACCTCCTCCAGACATTACAACCCTCCCTACCTCTGTAACCTCCTCCAGCCCCTACAACCCTCCCTATCTCTGTAACCTCCTCCAACCCCCTCAGATCTCTGCGTTCCTGCAATGCAGGCCTCTTGAGCATTCCCGGGTTTCCATCGTTCCACCATTGGCAGCCGAGCCTTCAGCTGTCTGGGCCCCGAGCTCTGGAATTCCCGCCTCTTTGTCTGCTCCTCGAAGAGGAGAGTTTTTGTTTGCCTCTCCCAATACCTCGTCATGTGACTCAGGCCCCTCTGCTTTCTGATAGATGCTCCTGGAATGTTTCTGTTAAAGGCAGAAAATCGTGCCGAGGCATTTGATCATTGATGCTGGTGTTCACTGGCCACAACTTACCCCAGTTATCGGCCACAAGTCTTGCCATTGTGAAACACACGGTGATGTTACCGAGTGGTCGATTTGGTGGAGTGCGTCGGTGACATTCATAAGCCTCAAAGGGGATTTGCTGTGGGTTGACTGCAAACGTGATGGAGACATTCAGGACAGGTCGGGATCTGCCAGGAACGAGATAGAGGGAGACGTTAGGCACCGGATCAGCAATAGCTTCACATCGTGAAGGAATGTGACTTGGTGAGTGCAGTACACGAGGGAGTACTGAGATCTCACCGAATTGTCACTCAGAGCCTTGTGTCCCCCTGTTTGAATGTACAGTTTGCATATTCTCAAAGGCTGTGGGGAGGAGTGGACCTGAGACATCCCATGGCCACTCTTTCAAAGGAAAGCAGGGCAGCTGCTCAAGATTTATCACTTAATCAACATCAGAAACCCCCTGCTGATTGCTGGTTTGTTGTGTGCTAATTGGATGCTCTGTTTCCGACATTACTGCAAAAAGTCACTCACTGGCTGCAAATCACTTTGGGACAGTGAAAGGCACCATCTAAATGCAGACGGTTATTTTTGTATCTATGCTTGGATGTGCTGGGGGTGGTCGAGTTTACAGAGTTGACGCTTGGGTGCAAGTTGAATCCTGTTGTGGCTGAGGAGCATCAAACATAAACATGTTTTTATTCCTGAATAGAACTTGGAAAAAGTCTGCTGTAAGAGAAACTGCATGTCAGTCAGCACTTCAGCAACAGCTCCTGCCTGGAGGCTGCTATCTCCCATTCCCCTGCAAGTGACCCTCACTGGTGAACAGGAAGCAAAGCGAGCACTGCTGGCTAGCTGAAGGCTGCAGAACGGGATCAAAGACAACAGTGGGTGTGAAACAGCCAGACCAAGTGAAGGACAAATGGGATCAGACAGGGGTGAAATGTTTTTCCAGGTAATTCTGTTTTTGTTGTGGTGAAATGTTGATTCTCTATCTGCATCTAAGACTTGTTGTGGTTTGTGTCCAATATTCTCTGTGATCTGGATGTAACTGAAACTAGAACAAGTCCTGAGTTAAAAGACAAAACTCTACCAGCTAAGTTTGTTCAATACATGGATTAACTAATTAAATTAAAAAGAAACCACATTCTCCCTGATGACAGACCAGGTGATGTGCTGCTTGTGAACAGCAGTGTGTGCATTTGTTATATGTACATATAGAAATATATATATATATAAGAGAGAGATCAAGTATATATTGGACAGAGTTACATGAATCCGAGGGAGAGACACCAGCCCACCAGACAGAATGCAGATCAATACCGAAAAACTGTCACAGTCCCGAGAGCTCCAACCACCAGGTCAGTCAGCAGGTCCCCACTCACATCCATCACACCGCTGAGAGACTGCCCAAAGTACTTCAGGCCTGGGGAAAGCTTCACACCTTCAATGCGCTGGAAAAAAACAAGAGTTGGCAGTCAGAGAGGACACAGGCAGACAGGTAAGAGCAGATGGACAGACACTGCCACCTATCTCTGTAACCTCCTCCCTATCTCAGTACCCTCCTCCAGCCCCTACACCCCTCCCTACCTCTGTAACCTCCTCCAGCCCCTACACCCCTCCCTACCTCTGTAACCTCCTCCAGCCCCTACAACCCTACCTATCTCTGTAAACTCCTCCAGCCCCTACACCCCTCCCTATCTCTGTAACCTCCTCCCTATCTCTGTAACCTCCTCCCTATCTCTGTAACCTCCTCCCTGTCTCTGTAACCTCCTCCAGCCCCTACACCCCTCCCTATCTCTAACCTCCTCCAGCCCCGACACCCCTAACTATCTCTGTAACCTCCTCCCTGTCTCTGTAACCTCCTCCAGCCCCTACACCCACCCCTATCTCTGTAACCTCCTCCAGCCTCTACACCCCTCCCTATCACTGTAACCTCCTGCAGCCCCGACAAACCTCCCTATCTCTGTAACCTCCTCCAGCCGCTACACCCCTCCCTATCTAAGTAACCTCCTCCAGCCCCTACAACCCGACCTATCTCTGTAACCTAATCCAGACCCTACAACCCTCCCTGTCTCTGTAATTTCCTAAAGCCCCTACAACCCTCCCTATCTCTGTAAGCTCCTACACCCCTCCCTATCTAAGTAACCTCCTCCAGCCTCCACACCGCTCCATATCTCTGTAACATCCTCCCTGTCTCTGTAACCTCCTCCAGCCCCTACAACCCTCCATATCTCTGTAACACCCTCCAGCCCCTACACCCCTCCCTATCTCTGTAACCTCCTCCAGCGCCTACACGCCTCCCTATCATTGTAACCTCCTCCAGCCTCTACACCCCTCCCTATCTCTGTAACCTCCTCCCTGTCTCTGTAACCTCCTCCAGCCCCTACAACCCTCCCTATCTCTGTAACCTCCTCCCTGTCTCTGTAACCTCCTCCAACCCCTACAACCATCCCTATCTCTGCAACCTCTTCCAGCCCCTACACCCCTCCCTATCTCTGTAAACTCCTCCAGCCCCTACACCCCGCCCTATCTCAGTAACCTCCGCCAGCCTCTACACCCCTCCCTATCTCTGTAACCTCCTCCAGCCCCTACACCCCTCCCTATCTCTGTAACTTCCTCCAGCCCCTACAACCCTACCTATCGCTGTAACCTCCTCCAGCCCCTACACCCCTCCCTATCTCTGTAACCTCCTCCAGCCCCTACACACCTCCCTATCTCTGTAACCTCCTCCAGCCCCTACACCCCTCCCTATCTCAGTAACGTCCTCCAGCCTCTACACCCCTCCCTATCTCCGTAACCTCCTCCCTGTCGGTGTAACCTCCTCCAGCCCCTACATGCCTCCCTATCTCAGTATCCTCCTCCAGCCTCTACACCCCTCCCTATCTCTGTAACCTCCTCCCTGTCGGTGTAACCTCCTCCAGCCCCTACACCCCTCCCTATCTCAGTAACCTCCTCCATCCTCTACACCCCTCCCTATCACTGTAACCTCCTCCAGCCCCTACACCCCTCCCTATCTCTGTAACCTCCTCCAGCCCCTACAACGCTCCCTATCTCTGTAACCTCCTCCAGCTCCTACAACGCTCCCTTTCTCTGTAACCTCCTCCAGCCCCTACACCCCTCCCTATCTGTGTAACCTCCTCCAGCCCCTACACCCGTCCCTTTCTCTGTAACCTCCTCCAGCCCCTACACCCCTCCCTATCTCTGTAATCTCCTCCAGCCCCTACAACCCTCCCTATCTCTGTTACCTGCTCCATCCCCTACACCCCTCCCTAACTCTATAACCGCCTCCAGCCCCTACAACCCTCCCTATCTCTGTAACCTCCTCCAGCCTCTACACCCCTCCTTATCTGTCACCTCCTCCCTGTCTCTGTAACATCCTCCAGCCCCTACACCCCTCCCTATCTCTGTAAACGCCTCCAGCCCCTACACCCCTCCCTATCTCTATAACCCTTTCCAGCCCCTACACCACTCCCTGTCTCCGTAATCTCCTCCAGCCCCTACAAACCTCCCTATCTCTGTAACCTCCTCCAGCCCCTACACCCCTCCCTATCTCTGTAACCTCCTCCAGCCTCTACACCCCTCCCTATCTCTGTAACATCCTCCCTATTTCTGTAACCTTCTCCAGCCCCAACCCCCATCCCTATCTCTGTAACCTCCTCCAGTCCCTACACCCCTCCCTATCTCTGTAATCTCTTCCAGACTCGACACCCCTCCTTATCTCTGTAACCTCCTCCCTTTCCCTGTAACCTCCTCCAGCCCCTACACCCCTCCCTATCTCTGTAACCTCCTCCAGCCTCTACACCCCGCCCTATCTATGTAACCTCCTCCAGCCCCTACACCCCTCCCTATCTATGTAACCTCCTCCAGCCCCTACACCCCTCCCTATCTCTGTGACCTCCTCCCTGTCTCTGTAACCTCCTCCAGCCCCTACACCCCTTACTATCTCAGTAACCTCCTCCAGCCCCTACAACCCTCCCTATCTCTGTAACCTCCTCCCTAACTCTGTAACCTCCTCCAGCCCCTACACCCCTCCCTATCTCTGTAACCTCCTCCAGCCTCTACACCCCTCCCTATCTCTGCAACATCCTCCAGACCCTACACCCCTCCCTGTCTCTGTAATCTCCTCCAGCCCCTACAACCTTCCCTATCTCTGTAACCTCCTCCAGCCCCTACACCCCTCCCTATCTCTGTAACCTGCTCCAGCCCCTACACCCCTCCCTATCTCAGTAACGTCCTCCAGCCCCTACACCCCTCCCTGTCTCTGTAACCTCCTCCAGTCCCTACACCCCTCCCTATATCTGTAACATCCTCCCTATGTCTGTAACCTTCTCCATCCCCTACCCCCCCTCCCTATCTCTGTAAACTCCTCTAGCCCCTACACCCCTCCCCATCTCAGTAACCTCCTCCAGCCTCTACACCCCTCCCTATCTCTGTAACCTCCTCCAGCCCCTACACCCCTCCCTATCTCTGTAACCTCCTCCAGCCCCTACACCCCTCCCTATCTCTGTAACTTCCTCCAGCCCGTACAACCCTACCTATCTCTGTAACATCCTCCAGCCTCTACACCCCTCCCTATCTCTGTAACCTCCTCCAGCACCTACACCCCTCCCTAACTCTGTAACCTCCTCCAGCCCCTACACCCCTCCTTATCACTGAAACCTCCTCCAGCCCCTACAACGCTCCCTATCTCTGTAACCTCCTCCAGCCCCTACACCCCTCCCTATCTCAGTATCCTCCTCCAGCCTCTACACCCCTCCCTATCTCTGTAACCTCCTCCCTGTCAGTGTAACCTCCTCCAGCCCCTACACCCCTCCCTATCTCAGTAACCTCCTCCAGCCCCTACACCCCTCCCTATCTCTGTAGCCTCCTCCAGCCCCTACACCCCTCCCTATCTCAGTAACCTCCTCCAGCCCCTACACCCCTCCCTATCTCTGTAGCCTCCTCCAGCCCCTACACCCCTCCCTATCTCTGTAACCTCCTCCAGCCCCTACAATGCTCCCTATCTCTGTAACCTCCTCCAGCCTCTACAACGCTCCCTATCTCTGTAAACTCCTCCAGCCCCTACAACCCTCCCTATCTCTGTAACCTCCTCCAGCCCCTACACCCCTCCCTATCTCAGTATCCTCCTCCAGCCCCTACACCCCTCCCTATCTCAGTAACCTCCTCCAGCCTCCACACCCCTCCCTATCACTGAAACCTCCTCCAGCCCCTACAACGCTCCCTATCTCTGTAACCTCCTCCAGCTCCTACACCCCTCCCTATCTCTGCAAACTCCTCCAGCCCCTGCACCCGTCCCTTTCTCCGTAACCTCCTCCAGCCCCTACACCCCTCCCTATCTCTGTAACCTCCTCCAGCCTCTACACCCCTCCCTATCTCTGTAACCTCCTCCAGCCCCTACACCCCTCCCTGTCTCTGTAATCTCCTCCAGCCCCTACACCCCTCCCTATCTCTGTAACCTCCTCCAGCCCCAACACCCCTCCCTATCTCTGTAACCTCCTCCAACATCTACACCCCTCCTTATCTCTGTAACCTCCTCCAGCCCCTACACCCCTCCCTATCTCTGTAACCTCCTCCAGCCCCTACACCCCTCCCTATCTCTGTAACCTCCTCCAGCCTCTACACCCCTCCCTATCTATGTAATCTCCTCCAGCCCGTACACCCCTCCCTATCTCTGTCACCTCCTCCCTGTCTGTAACCTCCTCCAGCCCCTACACCCCTCCCTATCTCTGTAACCTCTTCCAGCCCCTACACCCCTAACTATCTCAGTAACCTCCTCCAGCCCCTACTACCCTCCCTATCTCTGTAACCTCCTCCCTGTCTCTGTAATCTCCTCCAGCCCCTACAACCCTCCCTATCTCTGTTACCTGCTCCAGCCCCGACACCCCTCCCTAACTCTGTAACCTCCTCCAGCCCCTACACCCCTCCCTATCTCTGTAACATCCTCCCTGTCTCTGTAACCTCCTCCAGCCCCTACAACCCTCCCTATCTCTGTAAACTTGTCCAGCCCCTACACCCCTCCCTGTCTCTGTAACCTCCTCCAGCCCCTGCACCCCTCCCTATCTCCGTAACCTCATCCAGCCCCTACAACCCTCCCTATCACTGTAACCTCCTCCAGCCCCTAACAAACCTCCCTATCTCTGTAACCTCCTCCAGCTCCTACACCCCTCCCTATCTCTGTAAACTCCTCCAGCCCCTACACCCCTCCCTATCTCTGCAATCTCCTCCAGACTCTAAAGCCCTCCCTATCTCTGTAAACTCCTCCCTGTCTCTGTAACCTCTTCCAGCCCCTATACCACTCCCTATCTCTGTAACCTCCTCCAGCATCTACACCCCTCCCTATCTCAGTCACCTCCTCCAGCCTCTACACCCCTCCTTATCTCTGTAACTTCCTCCAGCCTCTACACCCATCCCTATCTATGTAACCTCCTCCAGCCCCTACACCCATCCCTATCTCTGTAACCTCCTCCAGCCCCCACACGCCTCCCTATATCTGTAACCTCTTCCCTGTCTCTGTAACCTCCTCCAGCCCCTACACCCCTCCCTATCTCAGTAACCTCCTCTAGCCTCTACACACCTCCCTATCTCTGTAACCTCCTCCAGCCCCTACACCCCTCCTTATCTCTGTAAACTCCTCCAGCCCCTACAACCCTACCTATCGCTGTAACCTCCTCCAGCCCCTACACCCCTCCCTATCTCTGTAACCTCCTCCAGCCCCTACACCCCTCCCTATCTCTGTAACATCCTCCCTATTTCTGTAACCTTCTCCAGCGCCTACCCCCCTCCCTATCTCTGTAACCTCATCCAGCCCCTACAACCCTCCCTATCTCTGTAACCTCCTCCAGCCCCTACAAACCTCCCTATCTCTGTAAACTCCTCCAGCCCCTACACCCCTCCCTATCTCTGCAATCTCCTCCAGACTCTTAACCCCTCCCTATCTCTGTAAACTCCTCCCTGTCTCTGTAACCTCCTCCAGCCCCAACACCCCTCCCTATCTCTGTAACCTCCTCCAACATCTACACCCCTCCTTATCTCTGTAACCTCCTCCAGCCCCTACACCCCTCCCTATCTCTGTAACCTCCTCCAGCCTCTACACCCCTCCCTATCTATGTAATCTCCTCCAGCCCGTACACCCCTCCCTATCTCTGTCACCTCCTCCCTGTCTGTAACCTCCTCCAGCCCCTACACCCCTCCCTATCTCTGTAACCTCTTCCAGCCCCTACACCCCTAACTATCTCAGTAACCTCCTCCAGCCCCTACTACCCTCCCTATCTCTGTAACCTCCTCCCTGTCTCTGTAATCTCCTCCAGCCCCTACAACCCTCCCTATCTCTGTTACCTGCTCCAGCCCCGACACCCCTCCCTAACTCTGTAACCTCCTCCAGCCCCTACACCCCTCCCTATCTCCGTAACATCCTCCCTGTCTCTGTAACCTCCTCCAGCCCCTACAACCCTCCCTATCTCTGTAAACTTCTCCAGCCCCTACACCCCTCCCTGTCTCTGTAACCTCCTCCAGCCCCTGCACCCCTCCCTATCTCTGTAACCTCCTCCAGCCCCTACAACCCTCCCTATCTCTGTAACCTCCTCCAGCTCCTACACCCCTCCCTATCTCTGTAAACTCCTCCAGCCCCTACAACCCTCCCTAACTCTGCAATCTCCTCCAGTCTCTACACACCTCCCTATCTCTGTAAACTCCTCCCTGTCTCTGTAACCTCCTCCAGCCCCTATACCACTCCCTATCTCTGTAACCCCCTCCCTATCTCAGTCACCTCCTCCAGCCTCTACACCCCTCCTTATCTCTGTAACTTCCTCCAGCCTCTACACCCATCCCTATCTCTGTAACCTCCTCCAGCCCCTACACCCATCCCTATCTCTGTAACCTCCTCCAGCCCCTACACGCCTCCCTATATCTGTAACCTCTTCCCTGTCTCTGTAACCTCCTCCAGCCCCTACACCCCTCCCTATCTCAGTAACCTCCTCTAGCCTCTACACACCTCCCTATCTCTGTAACCTCCTCCAGCCCCTACACCCCTCCTTATCTCTGTAAACTCCTCCAGCCCCTACAACCCTACCTATCGCTGTAACCTCCTCCAGCCCCTACACCCCTCCCTATCTCTGTAACCTCCTCCAGCCCCTACATCCCTCCCTATCTCTGTAACCTCCTCCAGCCCCTACACCCCTCCCTATCTCAGTAACGTCCTCCAGCCTCTACACCCCTCCCTATCGGTGTAACCTCCTCCAGCCCCTACACCCCTCCCTATCTCAGTAATCTCCTCCAGCCTCTACACCCCTCCCTATCTCTGTAACCTCCTCCCTGTCGGTGTAACCTCCTCCAGCCCCTACACCCCTCCCTATCACTGTAACCTCCTCCAGCCTCTACACCCCTCCCTATCACTGTATCCTCCTCCAGCCCCTACAGCCCTCCCTATCTCTGTAACCTCCTCCAGCCCCAACACCCCTCCCTATCTCTGTAACCTCCTCCAGCATCTACACCCCTCCCTATCTCAGTCCACCTCCTCCAACCTCTACACCCCTCCCTATCTCAGTAACCTCCTCCAGCCCCTACAACGCTCCCTATTTCTGTAACCTCCTCAAGCCCCCTGCACCCCTCCCTATCTCTGTAACCTCCTCCAGCCCCAACACCCATCCCTATCTCTGTAACCTCCTCCAGACCCTACACCCCTCCCTATCTCTGTAATCTCTTCCAGACTCTACACCCCTCCTTATCTCTGTAACCTCCTCCCTGTCCCTGTAACCTCCTCCAGCCCCTAAACCCCTCCCCTATCTCTGTAACCTCCTCCAGCCTCTACACCCCTCCCTATCTCTGTCACCTCCTCCCTGTCTCAGTAACCTCCTCCAGCCCCCTACTGCCCTCCTATCTCTGTAACCTCCTCCCTGTCTCTGTAATCTCCTCCAGCTCCTACAACCCTCCCTATCTCTGTTACCTGCTCCAGCCCCGACGCCCCTCCCTAACTCTGTAACCTCCTCCAGCCCCTACATCCCTCCCTATCTCTGTAACCTCCTCCAGCCTCTACACCCCTCCCTATCTCCGTAACATCCTCCCTGTCTCTGTAACCTCCTCCAGCCCCTACACCCCCCCTATCTCTGTAAACTTCTCCAGCCCCTACACTCCTCCCTATCTCTATAAACTCCTCCAGACCCTACACCCCTCCCTGTCTCTGTATTCTCCTCCAGCGTCTACACCCCTCCCTATATCTGTAACATCCTCCCTATGTCTGTAACCTTCTCCAGCCCCTACCCATCTCCCTATCTCTGTAACCTCCTCCAGCCCCTGCACCCCTCCCTATTCTCCGTAACCTCATCCAGCCCCTACAACCCTCCTTATCTCTGTAACCTCCTCCAGCCCCTAACAAACCTCCCTATCTCTGTAACCTCCTCCAGCTCCTACACCCCTCCCTATCTCTGTAAACTCCTCCAGCCCCTACACCCCTCCCTATCTCTGCAATCTCCTCCAGACTCTAAAGCCCCTCCCTATCTCTTTAAACTCCTCCCTGTTTCTGTAACCTCCTCCAGCCCCTATACCCCTCCCTATCTCTGTAACCTCCTCGAGTATCTACACCCCTCCCTATCTCAGTCACCTCCTCCAACCCCAACAACCCTCCTATTTCTGTAACCACCACCAGCCCCAACACCCCTCCGTATCTCAGTATCCTCCTCCAGCCCCCTGCAACCCTCCCTATCTCTGTAACCTCCTCCAGCCCCTACAACCCTCCCTATCTCTGTAACTCCTCAAGCTCCTACCACCATCCCTGTCTCTGTAGCCTCCTCCAGCCCCTACACCCATCCCTATCTCTGTAACCCTCCTCCAGCCTCTACACCCCTCCCTATCTCTATAACCTCCTCCCTGTCACTGTAACCTCCTCCAGCCCCTATACACTTCCCTATCTCTGTAACCTCCTCCAGCCCCTACACCCCTCCCTATCTCAGTAACCTCCTCCAGCCCCTACAACGCTCCCTATTTCTGTAACCTCCTCAAGCCCCTACACCCCTCCCTATCACTGTAACCTCCTCCAGCCCCAACACCCCTCCCTATCTCAGTAACCTCCTCCAGCCTCTACACCCCTCCCTATCTCTGTAACCTCCTCCAGCCCCTACACCCCTCCCTATCGCAGTAACCTCCTCCAGCCCCTAAAACCCTCCCTATCTCTGTAACCTCCTCCAGCCCCTACAGCCCTCCCTTTCTCCGTAACCTCCTCCAGCCCCTACACCCCTCCCTATCTCCGTAACCTCCTGCAGCCCCTACAAACCTCCCTATCTCTGTAACCTCCTCCAGCCGCTACACCCCTCCCTATCTAAGTAACCTCCTCCAGCCCCTACAACTCTACCTATCTCTGTAACCTCCTCCAGACCCTACAACCCTCCCTGTCTCTGTAATCTCCTCAAGCCCCTACAACCCTCCCTATCTATGTAACCTCCTCCAGGCTCTACACCCCTCCCTATCTCTGTAACATCCTCCCTATCTCTGTAACCTCCTCCAGCCCCTACACCCCTCCCTATCTCTGTAACCTCCTGCAGCCTCTACACTCCTCCCTATCTCAGTCACCTCCTCCAGCCCCTACACCCCTCCCTATCTCTGTAACCTCCTCCAGCCCCTACAACCCTCCCTATCTCTGTAACCTCCTCCAGCCCCTACACCCCTCCCTATCTCTGTAACCTCCTCCAGCCCCTACACCCCTCCCTATCTCTGTAACCTCCTCCAGCCCCTACACCCCTCCCTATCTCTGTAACCTCCTCCAGCCCCTACACCCCTCCCTATCCCTGTAACCTCCTCCAGCCTCTACACCCCTCCCTATCTCTGTAACCTCCTCCAGCCTCTACACCCCTCCCTATCTCTGTAACCTCCTCCAGCCCCTACACCCCTCCCTATCTCTGTAACCTCCTCCAGCCCCTACACCCCTCCCTATCTCTGTAACCTCCTCCAGCCCCTACACCCCTCCCTATCTCTGTAACCTCCTCCAGCCCCTACACCCCTCCCTATCTCTGTAACCTCCTCCAGCCCCTACAACCCTCCCTATCTCTGTAACCTCCTCCAGCCCCTACACCCCTCCCTATCTCTGTTACCTCCTCCAGCCCCTACAACCCTCCCTAACTCTGTAACCTCCTCCAGTCTCTACACACCTCCGTATCTCTGTAACATCCTCCCTGTCTCTGTAACCTCCTCCAGCCCCTACACCCCTCCCTATCTCTGTAACCTCCTCCAGCCTCTACACACCTCCCTATCTCTGTAACCTCCTCCCTGTCTCTGTACCCTCCTCCAGCCACTACAACCCTCCCGATGTCTGTAAATTCCTCCAGCCTCTACACCCCTCCCTATCTCTGTAAACTCCTCCAGCCCCTACACCCCTCCCTGTCTCTGTAATCTACTCCAGCCCCTACAACCCTCCCTATCTCTGTAACCTCCTCCAGCCCCTAAATCCCTCCCTATCTCTGTAAACTCCTCCAGCCCCTACACCCCTCCCTGTCTCTGTAACCTCCTCCAGCCTCTACACCCCTCCCTATCTCTGTAACATCCTCCCTATGTCTGTAACCTTCTCCAGCCCCTACCCCCTTCCCTATCTCCGTAACCTCATCCAGCCCCTACAACCCTCCCTATCTCTGTAACCTCCTCCAGCCCCTACAAACCTCCCTATCTCTGTAACCTCCTCCAGCTCCTGCACCCCTCCCTATCTCTGTAATCTCTTCCAGACTCTACACCCCTCCCTATCTCTGTAATCTCTTCCAGACTCTACACCCCTCCCTATCTCTGTAACCTCCTCCAACCCCTACACCCCTCCCTATCTCTGTAACCTCCTCCAGCCTCTACACCCCTCCCTATCTATGTAACCTCCTCCAGCCCCTACACTATCCCTATCTCTGTAACCTCCTCCCTGTCTCTGTAACCTCCTCCAGCCCCTACACCCCTCCCTATCTCTGTAACCTCCTCCAGCCCCTACACCCCTCCCTATCTCTGTAACCTCCTCCAGCCCCTACACGCCTCCCTATGTCTGTAACCTCCTCCCTGTCTCTGTAACCTCCTCCAGCCCCTACACCCCTCCCTATCTCTGTAACCTCCTCCAGCCCCTACACCCCTAACTATCTCAGTAATCTCCTCCAGCCCCTACAACCCTCCCTATCTCTGTAACCTCCTCCCTGTCTCTGTAACCTCCTCCAACCCCTACACCCATCCCTATCTCTGCAACCTCCTCCAGCCCTTACACCCCTCCCTATCTCAGTAACCTCCTCTAGCCTCTACACACCTCCCCTATCTCTGTAACCTCCTCCAGCCCCTACACCCCTCCCATCTCTGTAACCTCCTCCAGCCTCTACACCCCCTCGCTATCTCTGTAACCTCCTCCCTGTCTCTGTAACCTCCTCCAGCCTCTACACCCCTCCCCTATCTCTGTAACCTCCTCCCTGTCTCTGTAACCTCCTCCAGCCCCTACAACACTCCTTATCTCTGTAACCTCCTCCCTGTATCTGTGACCTCCTCCTGCTCCTACACCCCTCCCTACCTCTGTAACCTCCTCCCTGTCTCTGTAACCTCCTCCAGCCCCTTCAACCCTCACTATCTCTGTAACCTCCTCCAGCCCCTACAACCCTCTCTATCTCTGTAACCTCTCCATCCCCTATACCCCTCCCTATCTCTGTAACCTCCTCCCTGTGTGTGTAACCCTCCTCCCCGTGCGCGTAACCCTCCTCCCCGTGCGCGTAACCCTCCTCCCCGTAGCGCGTAACCCTCCTCCCCGTGCGCGTAACCCCTCCTCCCCGTGCGCGTAACCCTCCTCCCCGTGCGCGTAACCCTCCTCCCCGGTGCGCGTAACCCTCCTCCCCCGGTGCGCGTAACCCTCCTCCCCGTGCGCGTAACCCTCCTCCCCGTGCGCGTAACCCTCCTCCCCGCGTGCGCGTAACCCTCCTCCCCGTGCGCGTAACCCTCCTCCCCAGTGCGCGTAACCCTCCTCCCCGTGCGCGTAACCCTCCTCCCCGTGCGCGTAACCCTCCTCCCCGTGCGCGTAAACCCTCCTCCCCGTGCGCGTAACCCTCCTCCCCGTGCGCGTAACCCTCCTCCCCGTGCGCGTCACCCTCCTCCCCCGTGCGCGTCACCCTCCTCCCCGTGCCTGTCACCCTCCTCCCCGTGCCTGTCACCCTCCTCCCCGTGCCTGTCACCCTCCTCCCCGTGCCTGTCACCCTCCTCCCCGTGCCTGTCACCCTCCTCCCCGTGCCTGTCACCCTCCTCCCCGTGCCTGTCACCCTCCTCCCCGTGCCTGTCACCCTCCTCCCCGTGCCTGTCACCCTCCTCCAGCCTCTACACCCCTCCCGATCTCTGTAACCTCCTCCTGTCTCTGTAACCTACTCCAGCCCCTACACCCCTCCCTATCTCTGTAACCTCCTCCAGTCCCTACACCCCTCCCTATATCTGTAACCTCCTCCAGCCCCCTACACCCCTCCCGATCTCTGTAACCTCCTCCCTGTCTCTGTAACCTCCTCCAGCCCCTACAAACACTCCTTATCTCTGTAACCTCCTCCCTGTATATGTGACCACCTCCTGCCCTTCAACCCTCACTATCTTTGTAACCTCCTGCAGCGCCTACAACCCTCTCTTTCTGTGTCACCTCCTTTTTCCCCTACACCCCTCCCTGTCTCTGTAACCTCCTCCAGCCCCTACAACCCTCCCTATCTCTGTAACCTCCCTCCAGCCTCTACACCCCTCCCTATCACTGTATCCTCCTCCAGCCCCTACAGCCCTCCCTATCTCTGTAACCTCCTCCAGCCCCAACACCCCTCCCTATCTCTGTAACCTCCTCCAGCATCTACACCCCTCCCCTATCTCAGTCACCTCCTCCAACCTCTACACCCCTCCCTATCTCAGTAACCTCCTCCAGCCCCTACAACGCTCCCTATTTCTGTAACCTCCTCAAGCCCCTGCACCCCTCCCTATCTCTGTAACCTCCTCCAGCCCCAACACCCATCCCTATCTCTGTAACCTCCCTCCAGACCCTACACCCCTCCCTATCTCTGTAATCTCTTCCAGACTCTACACCCCTCCTTATCTCTGTAACCTCCTCCCTGTCCCTGTAACCTCCTCCAGCCCCTAAACCCCTCCCTATCTCTGTAACCTCCTCCAGCCTCTACACCCCTCCCTATCTCTGTCACCTCCTCCCTGTCTCAGTAACCTCCTCCAGCCCTACTGCCCTCCCTATCTCTGTAACCTCCTCCCTGTCTCTGTAATCTCCTCCAGCTCCTACAACCCTCCCTATCTCTGTTACCTGCTCCAGCCCCGACGCCCCTCCCTAACTCTGTAACCTCCTCCAGCCCCTACATCCCTCCCTATCTCTGTAACCTCCTCCAGCCTCTACACCCCTCCCTATCTCCGTAACATCCTCCCTGTCTCTGTAACCTCCTCCAGCCCCTACACCCCCCCTATCTCTGTAAACTTCTCCAGCCCCTACACTCCTCCCTGTCTCTGTATTCTCCTCCAGCGTCTACACCCCTCCCTATATCTGTAACATCCTCCCTATGTCTGTAACCTTCTCCAGCCCCTACCCATCTCCCTATCTCTGTAACCTCCTCCAGCCCCTGCACCCCTCCCTATCTCCGTAACCTCATCCAGCCCCTACAACCCTCCTTATCTCTGTAACCTCCTCCAGCCCCTAACAAACCTCCCTATCTCTGTAACCTCCTCCAGCTCCTACACCCCTCCCTATCTCTGTAAACTCCTCCAGCCCCTACACCCCTCCCTATCTCTGCAATCTCCTCCAGACTCTAAAGCCCTCCCTATCTCTTTAAACTCCTCCCTGTTTCTGTAACCTCCTCCAGCCCCTATACCCCTCCCTATCTCTGTAACCTCCTCGAGTATCTACACCCCTCCCTATCTCAGTCACCTCCTCCAACCCCAACAACCCTCCTATTTCTGTAACCACCACCAGCCCCAACACCCCTCCGTATCTCAGTATCCTCCTCCAGCCCCTGCAACCCTCCCTATCTCTGTAACCTCCTCCAGCCCCTACACCCCTCCCTATCTCTGTAACCTCCTCCAGCCTCTACACACCTCCCTATCTCTGTAACCTCCTCCCTGTCTCTGTAACCTCCTCCAGCCACTACAACCCTCCCGATGTCTGTAAATTCCTCCAGCCTCTACACCCCTCCCTATCTCTGTAACCTCCTCCAGCCCCTACACCCCTCCCTGTCTCTGTAATCTACTCCAGCCCCTACAACCCTCCCTATCTCTGTAACCTCCTCCAGCCCCTAAATCCCTCCCTATCTCTGTAAACTCCTCCAGCCCCTACACCCCTCCCTGTCTCTGTAACCTCCTCCAGCCTCTACACCCCTCCCTATCTCTGTAACATCCTCCCTATGTCTGTAACCTTCTCCAGCCCCTACCCCCTTCCCTATCTCCGTAACCTCATCCAGCCCCTACAACCCTCCCTATCTCTGTAACCTCCTCCAGCCCCTACAAACCTCCCTATCTCTGTAACCTCCTCCAGCTCCTGCACCCCTCCCTATCTCTGTAATCTCTTCCAGACTCTACACCCCTCCCTATCTCTGTAATCTCTTCCAGACTCTACACCCCTCCCTATCTCTGTAACCTCCTCCAACCCCTACACCCCTCCCTATCTCTGTAACCTCCTCCAGCCTCTACACCCCTCCCTATCTATGTAACCTCCTCCAGCCCCTACACTATCCCTATCTCTGTAACCTCCTCCCTGTCTCTGTAACCTCCTCCAGCCCCTACACCCCTCCCTATCTCTGTAACCTCCTCCAGCCCCTACACCCCTCCCTATCTCTGTAACCTCCTCCAGCCCCTACACGCCTCCCTATGTCTGTAACCTCCTCCCCGTCTCTGTAACCTCCTCCAGCCCCTACACCCCTCCCTATCTCTGTAACCTCCTCCAGCCCCTACACCCCTAACTATCTCAGTAATCTCCTCCAGCCCCTACAACCCTCCCTATCTCTGTAACCTCCTCCCTGTCTCTGTAACCTCCTCCAACCCCTACACCCATCCCTATCTCTGCAACCTCCTCCAGCCCTTACACCCCTCCCTATCTCAGTAACCTCCTCTAGCCTCTACACACCTCCCTATCTCTGTAACCTCCTCCAGCCCCTACACCCCTCCCATCTCTGTAACCTCCTCCAGCCTCTACACCCCTCGCTATCTCTGTAACCTCCTCCCTGTCTCTGTAACCTCCTCCAGCCTCTACACCCCTCCCTATCTCTGTAACCTCCTCCCTGTCTCTGTAACCTCCTCCAGCCCCTACAACACTCCTTATCTCTGTAACCTCCTCCCTGTATCTGTGACCTCCTCCTGCTCCTACACCCCTCCCTACCTCTGTAACCTCCTCCCTGTCTCTGTAACCTCCTCCAGCCCCTTCAACCCTCACTATCTCTGTAACCTCCTCCAGCCCCTACAACCCTCTCTATCTCTGTAACCTCCTCCATCCCCTATACCCCTCCCTATCTCTGTAACCTCCTCCCTGTGTGTGTAACCCTCCTCCCTGTGTGCGTAACCCTCCTCCCTGTGCGCGTAACCCTCCTCCCCGTGCGCGTAACCCTCCTCCCCGTGCGCGTAACCCTCCTCCCCGTGCGCGTAACCCTCCTCCCCGTGCGCGTAACCCTCCTCCCCGTGCGCGTAACCCTCCTCCCCGTGCGCGTAACCCTCCTCCCCGTGCGCGTAACCCTCCTCCCCGTGCGCGTAACCCTCCTCCCCGTGCGCGTAACCCTCCTCCCCGTGCGCGTAACCCTCCTCCCCGTGCGCGTAACCCTCCTCCCCGTGCGCGTAACCCTCCTCCCCGTGCGCGTAACCCTCCTCCCCGTGCGCGTAACCCTCCTCCCCGTGCGCGTAACCCTCCTCCCCGTGCGCGTAACCCTCCTCCCCCGTGCGCGTAACCCTCCTCCCCGTGCGCGTAACCCTCCTCCCCGTGCGCGTCACCCTCCTCCCCGTGCCTGTCACCCTCCTCCCCGTGCCTGTCACCCTCCTCCCCGTGCCTGTCACCCTCCTCCCCGTGCCTGTCACCCTCCTCCCCGTGCCTGTCACCCTCCTCCCCGTGCCTGTCACCCTCCTCCCCGTGCCTGTCACCCTCCTCCCCGTGCCTGTCACCCTCCTCCAGCCTCTACACCCCTCCCGATCTCTGTAACCTCCTCCCTGTCTCTGTAACCTACTCCAGCCCCTACACCCCTCCCTATCTCTGTAACCTCCTCCAGTCCCTACACCCCTCCCTATATCTGTAACCTCCTCCAGCCCCTACACCCCTCCCGATCTCTGTAACCTCCTCCCTGTCTCTGTAACCTCCTCCAGCCCCTACAACACTCCTTATCTCTGTAACCTCCTCCCTGTATATGTGACCACCTCCTGCCCCTTCAACCCTCACTATCTTTGTAACCTCCTGCAGCGCCTACAACCCTCTCTTTCTGTGTCACCTCCTTTTTCCCCTACACCCCTCCCTGTCTCTGTAACCTCCTCCAGCCCCTACAACCCTCCCTATCTCTGTAACCTCCTCCAGCCCCTACACCCCTCCCTATCTCTGTAACCTCCTCCAGCCCCTACACCCATCCCTATCTCTGTAACCTCCTCCAGCCTCTACACCCCTCCCTATCTCTATAACCTCCTCCCTGTCACTGTAACCTCCTCCAGCCCCTATACACTTCCCTATCTCTGTAACCTCCTCCAGCCCCTACACCCCTCCCTATCTCAGTAACCTCCTCCAGCCCCTACAACGCTCCCTATTTCTGTAACCTCCTCAAGCCCCTACACCCCTCCCTATCACTGTAACCTCCTCCAGCCCCAACACCCCTCCCTATCTCAGTAACCTCCTCCAGCCTCTACACCCCTCCCTATCTCTGTAACCTCCTCCAGCCCCTACACCCCTCCCTATCGCAGTAACCTCCTCCAGCCCCTAAAACCCTCCCTATCTCTGTAACCTCCTCCAGCCCCTACAGCCCTCCCTTTCTCCGTAACCTCCTCCAGCCCCTACACCCCTCCCTATCTCCGTAACCTCCTGCAGCCCCTACAAACCTCCCTATCTCTGTAACCTCCTCCAGCCGCTACAACCCCTCCCTATCTAAGTAACCTCCTCCAGCCCCTACAACTCTACCTATCTCTGTAACCTCCTCCAGACCCTACAACCCTCCCTGTCTCTGTAATCTCCTCAAGCCCCTACAACCCTCCCTATCTATGTAACCTCCTCCAGGCTCTACACCCCTCCCTATCTCTGTAACATCCTCCCTGTCTCTGTAACCTCCTCCAGCCCCTACACCCCTCCCTATCTCTGTAACCTCCTCCAGCCCCTACACCCCTCCCTATCTCTGTAACCTCCTGCAGCCTCTACACTCCTCCCTATCTCAGTCACCCTCCTCCAGCCCCTACACCCCTCCCCTATCTCTGTAACCTCCTCCAGCCCCTACAACCCTCCCTATCTCTGTAACCTCCTCCAGCCCCTACACCCCTCCCTATCTCTGTAACCTCCTCCAGCCCCTACACCCCTCCCTATCTCTGTAACCTCCTCCAGCCCCTACACCCCTCCCTATCTCTGTAACCTCCTCCAGCCCCTACACCCCTCCCTATCCCTGTAACCTCCTCCAGCCTCTACACCCCTCCCTATCTCTGTAACCTCCTCCAGCCTCTACACCCCTCCCTATCTCTGTAACCTCCTCCAGCCCCTACACCCCCCTCCCTATCTCTGTAACCTCCTCCAGCCCCTACACCCCTCCCTATCTCTGTAACCTCCTCCAGCCCCTACACCCCTCCCTATCTCTGTAACCTCCTCCAGCCCCTACACCCCTCCCTATCTCTGTAACCTCCTCCAGCCCCTACAACCCTCCCTATCTCTGTAACCTCCTGCAGCCCCTACACCCCTCCCTATCTCTGTTACCTCCTCCAGCCCCTACAACCCTCCCTAACTCTGTAACCTCCTCCAGTCTCTACACACCTCCGTATCTCTGTAACATCCTCCCTGTCTCTGTAACCTCCTCCAGCCCCTACACCCCTCCCCTATCTCTGTAACCTCCTCCAGCCTCTACACACCTCCCTATCTCTGTAACCTCCTCCTGTCTCTGTAACCTCCTCCCAGCCACTACAACCCTCCCGATGTCTGTAAATTCTCCAGCCTCTACACCCCTCCTATCTCTGTAACCTCCTCCAGCCCCTACACCCCTCCCTGTCTCTGTAATCTACTCCAGCCCCTACAACCCTCCCTATCTCTGTAACCTCCTCCAGCCCCTAAATCCCTCCTATCTCTGTAAACTCCTCCAGCCCCTACACCCCTCCCTGTCTCTGTAACCTCCTCCAGCCTCTACACCCCTCCCTATCTCTGTAACATCCTCCCTATGTCTGTAACCTTCTCCAGCCCCTACCCCCTTCCCTATCTCCGTAACCTCATCCAGCCCCTACAACCCTCCCTATCTCTGTAACCTCCTCCAGCCCCTACAAACCTCCCTATCTCTGTAACCTCCTCCAGCTCCTGCACCCCTCCCTATCTCTGTAATCTCTTCCAGACTCTACACCCCTCCCTATCTCTGTAATCTCTTCCAGACTCTACACCCCTCCCTATCTCTGTAACCTCCTCCAACCCCTACACCCCTCCCTATCTCTGTAACCTCCTCCAGCCTCTACACCCCTCCCTATCTATGTAACCTCCTCCAGCCCCTACACTATCCCTATCTCTGTAACCTCCTCCCTGTCTCTGTAACCTCCTCCAGCCCCTACACCCCTCCCTATCTCTGTAACCTCCTCCAGCCCCTACACCCCTCCCTATCTCTGTAACCTCCTCCAGCCCCTACACGCCTCCCTATGTCTGTAACCTCCTCCCTGTCTCTGTAACCTCCTCCAGCCCCTACACCCCTCCCTATCTCTGTAACCTCCTCCAGCCCCTACACCCCTAACTATCTCAGTAATCTCCTCCAGCCCCTACAACCCTCCCTATCTCTGTAACCTCCTCCCTGTCTCTGTAACCTCCTCCAACCCCTACACCCATCCCTATCTCTGCAACCTCCTCCAGCCCTTACACCCCTCCCTATCTCAGTAACCTCCTCTAGCCTCTACACACCTCCCTATCTCTGTAACCTCCTCCAGCCCCTACACCCCTCCCATCTCTGTAACCTCCTCCAGCCTCTACACCCCTCGCTATCTCTGTAACCTCCTCCCTGTCTCTGTAACCTCCTCCAGCCTCTACACCCCTCCCTATCTCTGTAACCTCCTCCCTGTCTCTGTAACCTCCTCCAGCCCCTACAACACTCCTTATCTCTGTAACCTCCTCCCTGTATCTGTGACCTCCTCCTGCTCCTACACCCCTCCCTACCTCTGTAACCTCCTCCCTGTCTCTGTAACCTCCTCCAGCCCCTTCAACCCTCACTATCTCTGTAACCTCCTCCAGCCCCTACAACCCTCTCTATCTCTGTAACCTCCTCCATCCCCTATACCCCTCCCTATCTCTGTAACCTCCTCCCTGTGTGTGTAACCCTCCTCCCCGTGCGCGTAACCCTCCTCCCCGTGCGCGTAACCCTCCTCCCCGTGCGCGTAACCCTCCTCCCCGTGCGCGTAACCCTCCTCCCCGTGCGCGTAACCCTCCTCCCCGTGCGCGTAACCCTCCTCCCCGTGCGCGTAACCCTCCTCCCCGTGCGCGTAACCCTCCTCCCCGTGCGCGTAACCCTCCTCCCCGTGCGCGTAACCCTCCTCCCCGTGCGCGTAACCCTCCTCCCCGTGCGCGTAACCCTCCTCCCCGTGCGCGTAACCCTCCTCCCCGTGCGCGTAACCCTCCTCCCCGTGCGCGTAACCCTCCTCCCCGTGCGCGTAACCCTCCTCCCCGTGCGCGTAACCCTCCTCCCCGTGCCTGTCACCCTCCTCCCCGTGCCTGTCACCCTCCTCCCCGTGCCTGTCACCCTCCTCCCCGTGCCTGTCACCCTCCTCCCCGTGCCTGTCACCCTCCTCCCCGTGCCTGTCACCCTCCTCCCCGTGCCTGTCACCCTCCTCCCCGTGCCTGTCACCCTCCTCCCCGTGCCTGTCACCCTCCTCCCCGTGCCTGTCACCCTCCTCCCCGTGCCTGTCACCCTCCTCCCCGTGCCTGTCACCCTCCTCCCCGTGCCTGTCACCCTCCTCCAGCCTCTACACCCCTCCCGATCTCTGTAACCTCCTCCCTGTCTCTGTAACCTACTCCAGCCCCTACACCCCTCCCTATCTCTGTAACCTCCTCCAGTCCCTACACCCCTCCCTATATCTGTAACCTCCTCCAGCCCCTACACCCCTCCCGATCTCTGTAACCTCCTCCCTGTCTCTGTAACCTCCTCCAGCCCCTACAACACTCCTTATCTCTGTAACCTCCTCCCTGTATATGTGACCACCTCCTGCCCCTTCAACCCTCACTATCTTTGTAACCTCCTGCAGCGCCTACAACCCTCTCTTTCTGTGTCACCTCCTTTTTCCCCTACACCCCTCCCTGTCTCTGTAACCTCCTCCAGCCCCTACAACCCTCCCTATCTCTGTAACCTCCTCCAGCCCCTACACCCCTCCCTATCTCTGTAACCTCCTCCAGCCCCTACAACCCTCCCTATCTCTGTAACCTCCTCCAGCCCCTACAACCCTCCCTATCTCTGTAACCTCCTCCAGCCTCCACACCCCTCCCTATCTCTGTAACCTCCTCCAGCCCCTACAACCCTCCCTATCTCTGTAACCTCCTCCCGCCCCTACAACCCTCCCTATCTCTGTAACCTCCTCCAGACCCTACAACCCTCCCTATCTCTGTAACCTCCTCCAGCCCCTACAACCCTCCCTATCTCTGTAACCTCCTCCAGACCCTACACCCCTCCCTATCTCTGTAACCTCCTCCAGCCCCTACAACCCTCCCTATCTCTGTAACCTCCTCCAGACCCTACAGCCCTCCCTATCTCTGTAACCTCCTCCAGCCCCTACAGCCCTCCCTATCTCTGTAACCTCCTCCAGCCCCTACAACCCTCCATATCTCTGTAACCTCCTCCAGCCCCTGCACCCCTCCCTATCTCTGTAACCTCCTCCAGACCCTACACCCCTCCCTATCTCTGTAACCTCCTCCAGCCCCTACACCCCTCACTATCTCTGTTCACCTCCTGCAGCCCCTACAAACCTCCCTATCTCTGTAACCTCCTCCCTGTGTCTGTAACCCTCCTCCATGTCGCTGTAAACCTCCTCCCTGTGTGTGTATCCCTCCTCCATGTCGCTGTAACCCTCCTCCCCGTGTCCGTAACCCTCCTCCCCGTGTCCGTAACCCTCCTCCCCGTGTCCGTAACCCTCCTCCCCGTGTCCGTAACCCTCCTCCCCGTGAATGAGTTTGTGTGAAGGGTGCTGTTGCTACGGCAGAATGAGTTTGTGTGAAGGGTGCTGTTGCTACGGCAGAATGAGTTTGTGTGAAGGGTGCTGTTGCAAGGGAGAATGAGTTTGTGTGAAGTTTGCTGTTGCAAGGGAGAATGAGTTTGTGTGAAGGTGCAGTTACTACAGGAGAATCAGTTTGTGTGAAGGGTGCAGTTGCAATGGGAGACTGAGTTTGTGTGAAGGTGCAGTTACTACAGGAGAATGAGTTTGTGTGAAGGTGCAGTTACTACAGGAGAATGAGTTTGTGTGAAGGTGCAGTTACTACGGGAGAATGAGTTTGTGTGAAGGTGCAGTTACTACGGGAGAATGAGTTTGTGTGAAGGGTGCTGTTGCTACGGGAGAATGAGTTTGTGTGAATGGTGCTGTTGCTACAGGAGAATTTGTTTGTGTGAAGGGTGCTGTTGCTACAGGAGAATGAGTTTGTGTGAATGGTGCTGTTGCTACAGGAGAATGAATTTGTGTGACGGGTGCTGTTGCTGCAGGAGAATGAGTTTGTGTGAAGGGTGCTGTTGCTACAGGAGAATGAGTTTGTGTGAAGGGTGCTGTTGCTACAGGAGAATGAGTTTGTGTGAAGGGTGCTGTTGCTACAGGAGAATGAGTTTGTGTGAAGGGTGCTGTTGCTGCAGGAGAATGAGTTTGTGTGAAGGGTGCAGTTACTACAGGAGAATGAGTTTGTGTGAATGGTGCTGTTGCTACAGGAGAATGAGTTTGTGTGAAGGGTGCTGTTGCTACAGGAGAATGAGTTTGTGTGAAGGGTGCTGTTGCTACAGGAGAATGAGATTGTGTGAAGGGTGCTGTTGCTACAGGAGAATGAGTTTGTGTGAAGAGTGCTGTTGCTACAGGAGAATGAGTTTGTGTGAAGGGTGCAGTTACTACGGGAGAATGAGTTTGTGTGAATGGTGTTGTTCCTACAGGAGAATGAGTTTGTGTGAATGGTGCTGTTTCTATGGGAGAATGAGTTTGTGTGAAGGGTGCTGTTGCTACGGGAGAATGTGTTTGTGTGAAGAGTGCTGTTGCTACGGGAGAATGAGTTTGTGTGGAGTGCTGTTGCTACAGGAGAATGAGTTTGTGTGAAGGGTGCTGTTGCTACGGGAGAATGAGTTTGTGTGAAGAGTGCTGTTGCTGCAGGAGAATGAGTTTGTGTGAAGGGTGCTGTTGCTACAGGAGAATGAGTTTGTGTGAAGGGTGCTGTTGCTACAGGAGAATGAGTTTGTGTGAAGGGTGCTGTTGCTACAGGAGAATGAGTTTGTGTGAAGAGTGCTGTTGCTACGGGAGAATGAGTTTGTGTGAAGGGTGCTGTTGCTACAGGAGAATGAGTTTGTGTGAAGGGTGCTGTTGCTACGGGAGAATGAGTTTGTGTGAAGGGTGCTGTTGCTACAGGAGAATGAGTTTGTGTGAAGGGTGCTGTTGCTGCAGGAGAATGAGTTTGTGTGAAGGGTGCTGTTGCTGCAGGAGAATGAGTTTGTGTGAAGGGTGCTGTTGCTATGGGAGAATGAGTTTGTGTGAAGGGTGCTGTTGCTACAGGAGAATGAGTTTGTGTGAAGGGTGCTGTTGCTACAGGAGAATGAGTTTGTGTGAAGCGTGCTGTTGCTACGGGAGAATGAGTTTGTGTGAAGAGTGCTGTTGCTGCAGGAGAATGAGTTTGTGTGAAGGGTGCTGTTGCTACGGGAGAATGAGTTTGTGTGAAGGGTGCTGTTAGTACAGGGGAATGAGTTTGTTTGAAGTGTGCTGTTGCAAGGGAGAATGTGTTTGTGTGAAGGGTGCTGTTGCTACGGGAGAATGAGTTTGTGTGAATGGTGTTGTTCCTACAGGAGAATGAGTTTGTGTGAATGGTGCTGTTTCTATGGGAGAATGAGTTTGTGTGAAGGGTGCTGTTGCTACAGGAGAATGTGTTTGTGTGAAGGGTGCTGTTGCTACGGCAGAATGAGTTTGTGTGAAGGGTGCTGTTGCTACGGGAGAATGAGTTTGTGTGGAGTGCTGTTGCTACAGGAGAATGTGTTTGTGTGAAGGGTGCTGTTTCTATGGGAGAATGAGTTTGTGTGAAGGGTGCTGTTGCTACAGGAGAATGTGTTTGTGTGAAGGGTGCTGTTGCTACGGCAGAATGAGTTTGTGTGAAGGGTGCTGTTGCTACGGGAGAATGAGTTTGTGTGGAGTGCTGTTGCTACAGGAGAATGTGTTTGTGTGAAGGGTGCTGTTGCTATGGGAGAATGAGTTTGTGTGAAGAGTGCTGTTGCTACAGGAGAATGTGTTTGTGTGAAGGGTGCTGTTGCTACGGGAGAATGAGTTTGTGTGGAGTGCTGTTGCTACAGGAGAATGTGTTTGTGTGAAGGTGCAGTTACTACAGGAGAATGAGTTTGTGTGAAGGGTGCTGTTAGTACAGGAGAATGAGTTTGTGTGAATGGTGCTGTTTCTATGGGAGAATGAGTTTGTGTGAAGGGTGCTGTTGCTACGGCAGAATGAGTTTGTGTGAAGGGTGCTGTTGCTACAGGAGAATGTGTTTGTGTGAAGGGTGCAGTTACTACAGGAGAATGAGTTTGTGTGAAGAGTGCTGTTGCTGCAGGAGAATGAGTTTGTGTGAAGGGTGCTGTTGCTACAGGAGAATGAGTTTGTGTGAAGAGTGCTGTTGCTGCAGGAGAATGAGTTTGTGTGAAGGGTGCTGTTGCTACAGGAGAATGAGTTTGTGTGAAGAGTGCTGTTGCTGCAGGAGAATGAGTTTGTGTGAAGGGTGCTGTTGCTACAGGAGAATGAGTTTGTGTGAAGGGTGCTGTTGCTACAGGAGAATGAGTTTGTGTGAAGGGTGCTGTTCCTACTGGAGAATGAGTTTGTGTGAAGGGTGCTGTTGCTATGGGAGAATGAGTTTGTGTGAAGGGTGCTGTTGCTGCAGGAGAATGAGTTTGTGTGAAGGGTGCTGTTGCTATTGGGACAATGAGTTTGTGTGAATGGTGCTGTTCCTACAGGAGAATGAGTTTGTGTGAAGGGTGCTGTTAGTACAGGAGAATGAGTTTGTGTGAATGGTGCTGTTGCTATTGGGACAATGAGTTTGTGTGAAGGGTGCTGTTGCTATTGGGACAATGAGTTTGTGTGAATGGTGCTGTTGCTACGAGAATGAGTTTTTGTGAAGGGTGCTGTTGCTATAGGAGAATGCATTTGTGTGAAGGGTGCTGTTAGTACAGGAGAATGAGTTTGTGTGAATGGTGCTGTTGCTACGAGAATGAGTTTTTGTGAAGGGTGCTGTTGCTATAGGAGAATGCATTTGTGTGAAGGGTGCTGTTAGTACAGGAGAATGAGTTTGTGTGAATGGTGCTGTTGCTACAGGAGAATTTGTTTGTGTGAATGGTGCTGTTCCTACAGGAGAATGAGTTTGTGTGAAGGGTGCTGTTGCTATTGGGGCAATGAGTTTGTGTGAAGGGTGCTGTTGCTGCAGGAGAATGAGTTTGTGTGAAGGGTGCAGTTACTACAGGAGAATGAGTTTGTGTGAATGGTGCTGTTGCTGCAGGAGAATGAGTTTGTGTGAATGGTGCTGTTGCTGCAGGAGAATGAGTTTGTGTGAAGGGTGCTGTTGCTACAGGAGAATGAGTTTGTGTGAAGAGTGCTGTTGCTGCAGGAGAATGAGTTTGTGTGAAGGGTGCTGTTGCTACAGGAGAATGAGTTTGTGTGAAGGGTGCTGTTGCTACAGGAGAATGAGTTTGTGTGAAGGGTGCTGTTGCTATGGGAGAATGAGTTTGTGTGAAGGGTGCTGTTGCTGCAGGAGAATGAGTTTGTGTGAAGGGTGCTGTTGCTATGGGAGAATGAGTTTGTGTGAAGGGTGCTGTTACTACAGGAGAATGAGTTTGTGTGAATGGTGCTGTTGCTATGGGATAATGAGTTTGTGTTAAGGGTGCTGTTACTACAGGAGAATGAGTTTGTGTGAAGGGTGCTGTTACTACAGGAGAATGAGTTTGTGTGAATGGTGCTGTTGCTATGGGATAATGAGTTTGTGTTAAGGGTGCTGTTACTACAGGAGAATGAGTTTGTGTGAAGGGTGCTGTTGCTGCAGGGTAATGAGTTACTTGTCATTTAGCCAATGCCTGTGGATTGGGCCTTGCAGTGCTGGCTCCTGCCGGAGCAGGTGACTGTCTGACCTGGCTGTATCTGGGATTGATTCCATCCCTCTGGCCATGGTAGATGTAGACACTCCCGCAATGATCCTCCTCCAGCGGCGCTCCAATGGCCACATCAGCCAGGCCATCCCCGTTCAAGTCCCTGAGTCCTGCGATTGCACTGCCGAAGCGTCCCAGCCCATTCCCAGGGTCCCCTCGGAGGGACCAGCGGCAGGAGAAATTCCCCTAGAGACGGAGAGTGATGGAGAGAGTGTGAGCAGGAGGGATGAGGGTGAGAGAGCAAGGGAAAAAGGAGAGAGAGAGGGTGAGTGAGCAGCAGACAGAGACGTCAAGTAGGAGGGAGAATGGTTGAGGCGGAGAGGGGGAGCTGTTAGACTCCATTCCTACATCGATATCATCTACCTTCACTCTCCCTTTTCCCTCCTCTCCCCCTCACTCCACGCTCCTCCCTCTACACTTTCCCTCTTCTACCCTACACTCCCCTTCCTCCACTTTGCTTCGCTCCCCTCCACAGTACCCCATTTATTTTCCCTCTTCTCCCCTTCCCTCCCCTTCCTTCTCTTCCCTTCGCTCTTCTCCCCGTCCCCCCTTCATTATCCCTCTTCTCCACATCCCTCCCTTTGCCTTTCCTCTACTTCACTTCCCTCGCCACCAATTCCCCTCCCTCTCCACTTTCCCTATTCTCTTCCCTCTGTTTTCCCTTCTGTCCTCTCCCTATACTCCCCTCACCCCTTCCAACATTCTCCCCCTTCCCACCCTCTGCCGAACTTCCCTCCCTCACCTCTCTCCAGACTATTCCCTTTTGTCCCCTTCGCCTTCCCTCCCTCCACTCATGTCTTAGCAATGAATTCGGGTTCTATACGGTGGGTGTGTATAGGAAGGAGTTTGGGTCCATTCGCGTTGTATACAGTGCGTGAATAGGAAGGAGTTTGGGTCCATTCGGGGTGTGTATAGTGGGTGTGAATAGAAAGGAGTTTGGGACCACTCGGTTTGTGTACAATAGGTGTGAAAGGGAAGGAGTTTGGGTCCATTCGGGTTGTATACAATAGGTGTGAAAGGGAAGGAGTTTGGGTCCATTCGGGTTGTGTACAATAGGTGTGAAAGGGAAGGAGTTTGGGTCCATTCGGGTGGTGTACAGTGGGTGTGAATAGGAAGGAGTTTGGGACCTTTCAGGTTGGGTACAGTGGGTGTGAATAGAAAGGAGTTTGGGACTTTTCGGGTTGTGTATAGTGTGTGTGAATAGGAAGGAGTTTGGCTCCATTCGGATTGTGTACATTGGGTGTGAATAGGAAGGAGTTTGGGTCCATTAGGGTTGTGTACAGTGGGTGTGAATAGGAAGGATTTTGGGACCATTCGGGCTTTGTTGAGTGGGTGTGAATGGGAAGGAGTTTGGGTCCATTCGGATTGTGTACATTGGGTGTGAATAGGAAGGAGTTTGGGTCCATTAGGGTTGTGTACAGTGGGTGTGAATAGGAAGGATTTTGGGACCATTCGGGCTTTGTTGAGTGGGTGTGAATGGGAAGGAGTTTGGGTCCATTCGGGTTCTGTACAGTGGGTGTGAATAGGAAGGAGTTTGGGTCCATTCGGGTTGTGTACAGTGGGTGTGAATAGGAAGGAGTTTGGGTCCATTCGGGTTGTATACAATAGGTGTGAAAGGGAAGGAGTTTGGGTCCATTCGGGTGGTGTACAGTGGGTGTGAATAGGAAGGAGTTTGGGTCCATTCGGGTTGTATACAATAGGTGTGAAAGGGAAGGAGTTTGGGTCCATTCGGGTGGTGTACAGTGGGTGTGAATAGGAAGGAGTTTGGGACCATTCGGGTTGGGTACAGTGGGTGTGAATAGAAAGGAGTTTGGGACCTTTCAGGTTGTGGATAGTGTGTGTGAATAGGAAGGAGTTTGGCTCCATTCGGATTGTGTACATTGGGTGTGAATAGGAAGGAGTTTGGGTCCATTAGGGTTGTGTACAGTGGGTGTGAATAGGAAGGAGTTTGGGTCCATTAGGGTTGTGTACAGTGGGTGTGAATGGGAAGGAGTTTGGGTCCATTCGGATTGTGTACAGTGGGTGTGAATAGGAAGGAGTTTGGGTCCATTAGGGTTGTGTACAGTGGGTGTGAATAGGAAGGATTTTGGGACCATTCGGGCTTTGTTGAGTGGGTGTGAATGGGAACGAGTTTGGGTCCATTCGGGTTCTGTACAGTGGGTGTGAATAGGAAGGAGTTTGGGTCCATTCGGGTTGTGTACAGTGGGTGTGAATAGGAAGGAGTTTGGGTCCATTCGGGTTGTATACAATAGGTGTGAAAGGGAAGGAGTTTGGGTCCATTCGGGCGGTGTACAGTGGGTGTGAATAGGAACGCGTTTGGGACCATTCGGGTTGTGTACAGTGGGTGTGAATTGGAAGGCGTTTGTGACCATTCGGGTTGGGTACAGTGGGTGTGAATAGGAAGGAGTTTGGGACCATTCGGGTTGTGTACAGTAGGTGTGAATGGGAAGTGATTTGGATCCATTAGGGTTGTGTACAGTGCATGAATAGGAAGGGGTTTGGGTCCAATGGGATTGAATAGGAATGGATTTGGGTTCATTGGGATTGTGTAAAATGGAAGTGAACATGAATAGATTTGGGTCCATTGGGATTGTGTAAAATGGGAGTGAATGGGAAGGGGGTTTGGGTCCATTGGGATTGTGTACAATGGGTGTGAATGGGAAGGGGTTTAGGTCCATTGGGATTGTGTACAATGGGAGTGAATGGGAAGGTGTTTGGGTCTATTGGGATTTTGTACAATGGGAGTGAATGGCAGGGATTTGGGTCCACTGGGATTGTGTACAATGGGAGTGAATAGGAAGGGATTTAGGTCCACTGGGATTGTGTACAATGGGAGTGAATGGAAAGGGGTTTGGGTCCATTGGAATTGTGTAAAATGGGAGGGAATGGGAATGTGTTTTGCTCCATTGGGATTGTGTACAGTGGGAGTGAATAAGAAGGGCTTTAGTTCCACTAGGATTGTGTACAATGGGTTTGAATAGGAAGGGATTTCGGTCCATTGGGATTGTGTACAATGGGATTCAATGGAAAGGAGTTTGGGTCCAATGGGATTGTGTACAACGGGAGTGAATGGGAAGGGGTTTGGGTCCATTGGGATTGTGTACAATGGGAGTGAATGGGAAGGGGTTTGGGTCCATTGGCATTGTGTACAATGGGAGTTAAGGGGAAGGGGTTTGGGTCCACTGGGATTGTGTACAATGGGAGTGAATGGGAAGGTGTTTGGGTCCATTGGGATTGTGTACAATGGGAGTTAATGTGAATGGGTTTAGCTCCAATGGGATTGTGTCCAGTGCCAGTGAATGGGAAGGGGTTTGGGTCCGTTGACATTGTCTGCAATGGGAGTTTTTGTGGAGCGGCTTGAGTCCATTGCGATTGTGTACAATGGGCGTGAAGGTGAAGGGATTTGGGTCCATGGGATTGGTACAATGGGACTGAATGGGAAGGGATTTGTGTCCATTGGCATTTTGTACAATGGGATTGAACTGGAAGGGATTTGGGTCCATTGGGATTGCGTACAATGGGAGTGAATGGGAAGGGGTTAGTGTCCATTGGGATTGTGTACAATGGATGTGAATGGGATGGAGTTTGGGTCCACTGGGATTGTGTACAATGGGAGTGAATGAGAAGGGGTTTGGGTCCATTGGGATTGTGTACAATGGGAGTGAATGGTAACGGGTTTAGCTCCTATGGGATTGTGTCCAGTGGGAGTGAATGGGAAGGGATTTGGGTCCACTGGGATTGTGTACAATGGGAGTGAATGGGACGTGGTTTAGTTCCATGGGGATTCTGTACAATGTGAATAAATGGAAAGGGGTTTGGATTCATTGGGATTGTGTACAATGGGAGTGAATGGGAAGGAATTTAGGTCCATTGGGATTGTGTACTTTGTGATTGAATGGGAAGGTGTTTGGGTCCATTGGGATTGTGTACAATGCGAGTGAATGGGAAGGGGTTTGGGTCCATTGGGATTGTGTACAATGGGAGTGAATGGGAAGGGGTTTGGGTCCATTGGGATTATGTACAGTGGGATTGAATGGGAAGGCCTTTAGTTCTGCTGGGATTGTGTACAATCAGATTGCATAGTAAGGGATTTGGATTCATTTGGATTGTGTAAAATGGGAGTGAACAGGAAGAGCTTTGGGTCCATTGGGATTGTGTACAATGGGAGTGAATGGGAAAGTATTTGGGTCTATTGGGATTGTGTACAATGGGAGTGAATGGGAAGGGATTTGGGTCCACTGGGATTGTGTACAATGGGAGTGAATGGGAAGGGGTTTGGGTCCATTGGGATTGTGTACAATGGGAGTGAATGGGAAGGGGTTTGGGTCCATTGGGATTGTGTGCAATGGGAGTGAATGGGAAGGGATTTGGGTCCACTGGGATTGTGTACAATGGGAGTGAATGGGAAAGTCTTTGGGTCTATTGGGATTGTGTACAATGGGAGTGAATGGGAAGGGATTTGGGTCCATTGGGATTGTGTACAATGGGAGTGAATGAGAAGGGGTTTGGGTCCATTGAGATTGTGTACAATGGGAGTGAATGGGAAGGGGTTTGGGTCCATTGAGATTGTGTACAATGGGAGTGAATGGTAACGGGTTTAGCTCCAATGGGATTGTGTCCAGTGGGAGTGAATGGGAAGGGGTTTGGGTGCGTTGACATTGTCTACAATGGGAGTTTTTGGGGAGAGGCTTGAGTCCTTTGGGATTGTGTACAATGGGCGTGAAGGTAAAGGTATTTGGGTCCATGGGATTGGGACAATAGGACTAAATGGGAAGGGATTTGGGTCCATTGGGATTTTGTACAATGGAGTTAATGGGAATGGGTTTAGGTCCATTGGGATTGTGTACAATGGGAGTGAATGGGAAGTGGTTTGGGTCCATTGGGATTATGTACAGTGGGAGTGAATGGGAAGGGCTTTGGTTCCACTGGGATTGTGTACAATGGGATTGAATAGGAAATGATTTGGGTTCATTGGGATTGTGTAAAATGGGAGTGAATGGGAAGGGGTTTGTGTCCGTAGGGATTGTGTACAATGGGATTGAATGGGAAGGAGTATGGGTGCACTGGGATTGTGTACAATGGGAGTGAATGGGAAGGGGTTTCGGTCCATTGTGATTGCGGACAATGGGACTGAATGGGAAGGGATTTGTGTCCACTGGGATTGTGTACAATGGGAGTGAATGGGAAGGTGTTTGGGTCCATTGGGATTCTGTACAATGGGAGTGAATGGGAAGGTGTTTGGGTCCATTGGGATTGTGTACAATGGGAGTGAATGGGAAGGGGTTTGGGTCCATTGGGATTGAGTACAATGGGAGTTAATAGGAACGGGTTTAGCTCCAATGGGATTGTGTCCAGTGGGAGTGAATGCGAAGGTGTTTGGGTCCGTTGACATTGTGTACAATGGGAGCTTTTGGGGAGAGGCTCGAGTCCATTGGGATTGTGTACAATGGGCGTGAAGTTGAAGGGATTTGGGTCCATGGGATTGGTACAATGGGACTGAATGTGAAGGAATTTGGGTCCATTGGGATTTTGTACAATGGGATTGGACTGGAAGGGATTTGGGTCCATTGGGATTGTGTACAATGGGAGTGAATGGGAAGGGATTTGGGTCAATTTGGATCGTGTAAAATGGGCGTGAATGGCAATGGGTTTAGGTCCAATGGGATTGTGTACAATGGGAGTGAATGGGAAGTGGTTTGGGTCCATGGGGATTGTGTACAATGGGAGTGAATGGGAAGGGGTTTAGGTCCAATGGAATTGTGTACAATGGGAGTGAATGGGAAAGTGTTTGGGTCCATGGGGATTGTGTACAGTGGCAGTGAATGGGAAGGGATTTGGGTCCATTGGGATTATGTCCAATGGGAATGAATGGGAAGGGGTTTGGGTCCATTGGGATTGTGTACAATGGGAGTGAATGGTAACGGGTTAGTGTCCATTGGGATTGTGTACAGTGGCAGTGAATGGGAAGGGATTTGGGTCCATTGGGATTTTGTACAATGGGATTGAACTGGAAGGGATTTGGGTCCATTGGGATTGCGTACAATGGGAGTGAGTGAGAAGGGGTTTGGGTCCATTGAGATTGTGTACAATGGGAGTGAATGGGAAGGGGTTTGGGTCCATTGGGATTATGTACAGTGGGAGTGAATGGTAAGGGGTTTGGGTCCATTGGGATTGTGGACAATGGGAGTGAATGGTAAGGGGTTTGGGTCCATTGGGATTATGTACAGTGGGAGTGAAAGGGAAGAGCTTTAGTTCCACTGGGATTGTGTACAATGGGATTGAATAGGAAGGGATTTGGGTTCATTGGGATTGTGTAAAATGGGAATGAACAGGAAGAGATTTGGGTCAATTGGGATTGTGTACAATGGGAGTGAATGGGAAGGGGTTTGGTTCCATAGGGATTGTGTACAATGGGATTGAATGTGAAGGAGTTTGTGTCCACTGGGATTGTGTGCAATGGGAGTGAATGGGAAGGGATTTGGGTCCATTGGGATTGTGTACAATGGGAGTGAATGGGAAGAGGTTTAGTTCCATTGGGATTGTGTACAGTGGGAGTGAATGGGAAGTAGTTGGGGTCCATTGGGATTGTGTACATTGGAAGTGAGTGGTAAGGGATTTGGGTCCACTGGGATTGTGGACATTGGGATTGAATGGGAAGGGGTTTGGGTCCATTGGGATTGTGTACAATGGGAGTGAATGGGAAGGTATTTGGGTCCATTGGGATTGTGTACAATGGGAGTGAATGGGAAGGGGTTTGGGTCCATTGGGATTGTGTACAATGGGAGTGAATGGGAAGGTGTTTGGATCCATTGGGATTGTGTACACTGCGAGTGAATGGGAAGGGATTTAGGTCCACTGGGATTGTGTACAATGGGATTGAATGGGAAAGAGTTTGGGTCCTTTGGGATTTTGTACTACGGGAGTTAACGGGAAGGGATTTGGCTCCATTTGGATTGTGTAAAATGGGAGTGAATGGGAATGGGTTTAGCTCCATTGGGATTGTGTAAAATGGGAGTGAATGTGAATGGGTTTCGGTCCATTGGGATTGTGTACATTGGGATTGAATGGGAAGGAGTTTGGGTCCATTGGGATTGTGTAGAATGGGAGTGAATGGGAAGGGGTTTAGGTCCATTGGGATTGTGTACAATGGGAGTGAATGGGAAGCGGTTTGGGTCCGTTGGGATTATGTACAGTGGGAGTGAATGGGAAGAGATTAGGATCCATTGGCATTATGTACAGTGGGAGTGAAAGGGAAGGGCTTTAGTTCCACAGGGATTGTGTACAATGGGAGTGAATGGGAAAGTGTTTGTGTCTATTGGGATTGTGTACAATGGGAGTGAATGGGAAGGGGTTTGGGTTCATTGGGATTGTGCAAATTGTGACTGAACAGGAAGTGATTTGGATCCATTGGGATTGTGTACAATGGGAGTGAATGGGAAGGGATTTGTGTCTATTGGGATGGTGCACAATGGGAATGAATGGGAAGGGATTTGGGTCCACTGGGATTGTGTACAATGGGAGTGAATGGGAAAGTGTTTGGGTCTATTGGGATTGTGTACAATGGGAGTGAATCGGAAGGGATTTGGGTCCACTGGGATTGTGTACAATTGGACTGAATGGGAAGGGGTTTGGGTCCGTTGACATTGTCTACAAAGGGAGTGTTTGGTGAGAGGCTTGAGTCCATTGGGATTGTGTACAATGGGCGTGAAGGTGAAGGGATTTGGGTCCATGGGATTGGTACAATGGGACTGAATGGGAAGGGATTTGGGTCCACTGGGATTGTGTACAATGGGAGTGAATGGGAATGGGTTTAGCTCCAATGGGATTGTGTCCAGTGGGAGTGAATGGGAAGGGGTTTGGGTCCGTTGACATTCTCTACAAAGGGAGTTTTTGGTGAGAGGCTTGAGTCCATTGGGATTGTGTACAATGGGCGTGAAGGTGAAGGGATTTGGGTCCATGGGATTGGTACAATGGGACTGAATGGGAAGGGATTTGGGTCCATTGGGATTGTGTACAATGGGAGTGAATAGGAAGGGGTTTGTGTCCATAGGGATTGTTTACAATGGGATTGAATGGGAAGGAGTTTGGGTCCACTGGGATTGTGTACAATGGGAGTGAATGGGATGGCGTTTGGCTCCATTGGGATTCTTTACCATGGGAATGAATGGGAAGGAGTTTGGGTCCATTGGGATTGTGTACAATGGGAGTGAATGGAAAAGTGTTTGGGTCTATTGGGATTGTGTACAATGGGAGTGAATGGGATGGGATTTGCGTCCACTGGGATTGTGTACAATGGGAGTGAATGGGAAGGGGTTTGAATCCATTGGGATTGTGTACCATGGGAATGAATGGGAAGGAGTTTGGGTCCATTGGGATTGTGACAATGGGATTGAATGGAAATGGTTTTCGGTCCATTGGGATTGTGTACAATGGGAGTGAATGGGAAGGGCTTTGTGTCCACTGGGATTGTGTACATTGGGAGTGAATGGGAAGGTGTTTGGGTCTATTTGGATTGTGTACAATGGGATTGAATGGGAAGGGATTTGGGTCCACTGGGATTGTGTACAATGGGAGTGAATGGGAAGGGGTTTGGGTCCATTGGGATTGTGTATAATGGGAGTGAATGGGAAGGTGTTTTGATCCATTGGGATTGTGTACACTGCGAGTGAATGGGAAGGGATTGAGGTCCACTGGGATTGTGTACAATGGGATTGAATGGGAAAGAGTTTGGGTCCGTTGGGATTATGTACAGTGGGAGTGAATGGGAAGAGATTTGGGTCCATTGGCATTATGTACAGTGGGAGTGAAAGGGAAGGGCTTTAGTTCCACTGGGATTGTGTACAATGGGAGTGAATGGGAAAGTGTTTGTGTCTATTGGGATTGTGTACAATGGGAGTGAATGGGAAGGGATTTGGGTCCATTGGGATTGTGTACAATGGGATTGAATGGGAAGGAGTTTTGGTCCATTGGGAGTGTGTACAATGGGAGTGAATGGGAAGGGGTTTAGGTCCATTGGGATTGTGTACGATGGGAGTGAATGGGAAGCAGTTTGGGTCCATTGGGATTGTGTACAATGGGAGTGAATGGGAAGGGGTTTGGGTCCATTGGGATTATGTACAATGGGAGTTAATGGGAATGCGTTTAGCTACAATTGGATTGTGTCCAATGCCAGTGAATGCGAAGGGGTTTGGGTCCGTTGACATTGTGTACAATGGGAGTTTTTGGGGAGAGGCTTGAGTGCATTGGGATTGTGTACAATGGGCGTGAAGGTGAGGGGATTTGGGTCCATGGGATTGGTACAATTGGACTGAATGTGAAGGGATTTGGGTCCATTGGGATTTTGTACAATGGGATTTAATTGGAAGGGTTTTGGGTGCATTGGGATTGTGTACAATGGGAGTGAATGGTAAGGGGTTTGGGTCCATTGCGATGATGTACAGTGGGAGTGAAAGGGATGGGCTTTAGTTCCACTGGGATTGTGTGCAATGGGATTGAATAGGAAGGGATTTGGGTTCCTTGGGATTGTGTACAATGGGAGTGAACAGGAAGAGATTTGGGTCCACTGGGATTGTGTACAATGGGAGTGAATGGGAAGGGATTTGGGTCCATTGGGATTGTGTACAATGGGAATGAATTGGAAGGAGTTTGGGTCCTTTGGGATTTTGTACTACGGGAGTTAATGGGAAGGGATTTGGGTCCATGGGATTGGTACAATGGGACTGAATGGGAAGCAGTTTGTGTCCATTGGCATTTTGTCCAATGGGATTGAACTGGAAGGGATTTGGGTCCATTGGGATTGCGTACAATGGGAGTGAATGGGAAGGGGTTAGTGTCCATTGGGATTGTGTATAATGGGTGTGAATGGGATGGAGTTTGGGTCCACTGGGATTGTGTACAATGGGAGTGAATGGGAAGGGGTTTGGGTCCATTGGGATTATGTACAGTGGGAGTGAATGGTAAGGGGTTTGGGTCCATTGGGATTGTGGACAATGGGAGTGAATGGTAAGGGGTTTGGGTCCATTGGGATTATGTACAGTGGGAGTGAAAGGGAAGAGCTTTAGTTCCACTGGGATTGTGTACAATGGGATTGAATAGGAAGGGATTTGGGTTCATTGGGATTGTGTAAAATGGGAGTGAACAGGAAGAGATTTGGGTCAATTGGGATTGTGTACAATGGGAGTGAATGGGAAGGGGTTTGGTTCCATAGGGATTGTGGACAATGGGATTGAATGTGAAGGAGTTTGTGTCCACTGGGATTGTGTGCAATGGGAGTGAATGGGAAGGGATTTGGGTCCATTGGGATTGTGTACAATGGGAGTGAATGGGAAGAGGTTTAGATCCATTGGGATTGTGTACAGTGGGAGTGAATGGGAAGTAGTTGGGGTCCATTGGGATTGTGTACATTGGAAGTGAGTGGTAAGGGATTTGGGTCCACTGGGATTGTGGACATTGGGATTGAATGGGAAGGGGTTTGGGTCCATTGGGATTGTGTACAATGGGAGTGAATGGGAAGGTATTTGGGTCCATTGGGATTGTGTACAATGGGAGTGAATGGGAAGGTATTTGGGTCCATTGGGATTGTGTACAATGGGAGTGAATGGGAAGGTGTTTGGGTCCATTGGGATTGTGTGCAATGGGAGTGAATGGGAAGGTGTTTGGATCCATTGGGATTGTCTACACTGCGAGTGAATGGGAAGGGATTTAGGTCCACTGGGATTGTGTACAATGGGATTGAATGGGAAAGAGTTTGGGTCCTTTGGGATTTTGTACTACGGGAGTTAATGGGAAGGGATTTGGGTCCATTGAATTGGTACAATGGGACTGAATGGGAAGCAGTTTGGGTCCATTGGCATTTTGTACAATGGGATTGAACTGGAAGGGATTTGGGTCCATTGGGATTGCGTACAATGGGAGTGAATGGGAAGGGGTTAGTGTCCATTGGGATTGTGTACAATGGGTGTGAATGGGAAGGAGTTTGGGTCCATTGGGATTGTGTAGAATGGGAGTGAATGGGAAGGGGTTTAGGTCCATTGGGATTGTGTACAATGGGAGTGAATGGGAAGCGGTTTGGGTCCGTTGGGATTATGTACAGTGGGAGTGAATGGGAAGAGATTAGGGTCCATTTGCATTATGTACAGTGGGAGTGAAAGGGAAGGGCTTTAGTTCCACTGGGATTGTGTACAATGGGAGTGAATGGGAAGGGGTTTAGGTCCATTGGGATTGTGTACAATGGGTGTGAATGGGAAGCAGTTTGGGTCCATTGGGATTGTGTACAGTGGGAGTGAATGGGAAGGGATTTGGGTCCACTGGGATTGTGTACAATGGGAGTGAATGGGAAGGGGTTTGGGTCCATTGGCATTATGTACAATGGGAGTTAATGGGAATGCGTTTAGCTACAATTGGCTTGTGTCCAATGCCAGTGAATGCGAAGGGGTTTGGGTCCGTTGACGTTGTGTACAATGGGAGTTTTTGGGGAGAGGCTTGAGTCCATTGGGATTGTGTACAATGGGCGTGAAGGTGAGGGGATTTGGGTCCATGGGATTGGTACAATTGGACTGAATGTGAAGGGATTTGGGTCCATTGGGATTTTGTACAACGGGAGTGAATCTGAAGGGATTTGGCTCCATTCGTATTGTGTAAAATGGGAGTGAATGTGAAGGGATTTGGTTCCATTGGGATTGTGTACAATGGGAGTGAATGGGAAGGAGTTTGGGTCCATTGGGTTTGGGTACAATGGGAGTGAATGGGAAGTGGTTTGGGTCCATTGGAATTGTGTACAATGGGAGTGAATGGTAAGGGGTTTGGGTCCATTGGGATGATGTACAGTGGGAGTGAACGGGATGGGCTTTAGTTCCACTGGGATTGTGTGCAATGGGATTGAATAGGAAGGGATTTGGGTTCCTTGGGATTGTGTACAATGGGAGTGAACAGGAAGAGATTTGGGTCCACTGGGATTGTGTACAATGGGAGTGAATGGGAAGGGATTTGGGTCCATTGGGATTGTGTACAATGGGAATGAATGGGAAGGAGTTTGGGTCCTTTGGGATTTTGTACTACGGGAGTTAATGGGAAGGGATTTGGGTCCATTGAATTGGTACAATGGGACTGAATGGGAAGCAGTTTGGGTCCATTGGCATTTTGTACAATGGGATTGAACTGGAAGGGATTTGAGTCCATTGGGATTGCGTACAATGGGAGTGAATGGGAAGGGGTTAGTGTCCATTGGGATTGTGTACAATGGGTGTGAATGGGATGGAGTTTGGGTCCACTGGGATTGTGTACAATGGGAGTGAATGAGAAGGGATTTGGGTCCATTGAGATTGTGTACAATGGGAGTGAATGGGAAGGGGTTTGGGTCCATTGGGATTGTGGACAATGGGAGTGAATGGTAAGGGGTTTGGGTCCATTGGGATTATGTACACTGGGAGTGAAAGGGAAGAGCTTAAGTTCCACTGGGATTGTGTACAATGGGATTGAATAGGAAGGGATTTGGGTTCATTGGGATTGTGCAAAATGGGAGTGAACAGGAAGAGATTTGGGTCAATTGGGATTGTGTACAATGGGAGAGAATGGGAAGGGGTTTGGTTCCATAGGGATTGTGTACAATGGGATTGAATGTGAAGGAGTTTGGGTCCATTGGGATTATGTACATTGGGAGTGAATTGGAAGGGCTTTAGTTGCACTGGGATTGTGTACAGTGTAATTTAATAGGAAGGGATTTGGGTTCATTAGGATTGTGTAAATTGTGAGTGAACAGGATGAGATTTGGATCCATTGGGATTGTGTACAAGGGGAGTGAATGGGAAGGGATTTGGGTCCATTTGGATTGTGTACAATGTGAATGAATGGAAAGGGATTTGGGTCCATTGGGATTGTGTACAATGGGAGTGAATGGGTAGGAGTTTGGGTCCACTGGGATTGTGTACAATGGGAGTGAATGGGAAGGGGTTTGGGTCCATTGGGATTGTGTACCATGGGAATGAATGGGAAGGAGTTTGGGTCCATTGGGATTGTGTACAATGGGAGTGAATGTGAAGGAGTTTGTGTCCACTGGGATTGTGTACAATGGGAGGGAATGGGAAGGGATTTGGGTCCATTGGGATTGTGTACAATGGGAATGAATGGGAAGGGATTTGGGTCCATTGGGATTGTGTACAATGGGAATGAATGGGAAGGGGTTTGGGTGTACTGGGATTGTATACATTGGGAGCGAATGGGAAGAGGTTTGGGTGCACTGGGATTGTGTACATTGGGAGTGAATGGGAAGGGGTTTGGGTCCATTGGGATTGTGTACAATGGGCGTGAATGGGAAGGTATTTGGGTCCATTGGGATTGTGTACAATGGGAGTGAATGGGAAGCGGTTTGGGTCCATTGGAATTGTATACAATGGGAGTGAATGGGAAGGAGTTTGGGTCCATTGGGATTGTGTACAACGAGAGTGAATAGAAAGGTATTTGGGTCCAATGGGATTGTGTACAATGGGAGTGAATTGGAAGGGATTTGGGTCAACTGGGATTGTGTACAATGGGAGTGAACAGGAAGGGATTTGGGTCCACTGGGATTGTGTACAATGGGATTGAATGGGATGTGGTTTGGGTCCATGGGGATTCTGTACAATATGAATGAATGGAAAGGGATTTGGCTCCACTGGGATTGTGTACATTGGGAGTGAATGGGAAGGGGTTTGGGTCCATTGGGATTGTGTACAATGGGTGTGAATGGGAAGGTATTTGGGTCCATTGGGATTGTGTACAATGGGTGTGAATGGGAAGGTATTTGGGTCCATTGGGATTGTGTACAATGGGAGTGAATGGGAAGGGGTTTGGGTCCATTGGGATTGTGTACAATGGGAGTGAATGGGAAGGAGTTTGGGTCCATTGGGATTGTGTACAACGAGAGTGAATAGAAACGTATTTGGGTCCATTGGGATTGTGTACAATGGGAGTGAATTGGAAGGGATTTGGGTCAACTGGGATTGTGTACAATGGGAATGAACGGGTAGGGATTTGGGTCCACTGGGATTGTGTACAATGGGATTGAATGGGATGTGGTTTAGGTCCATGGGGATTCTGTACAATATGAATGAATGGAAAGGGATTTGGGTCCATTGGGATTGTGTACAATGAGAGTGAATGGGAAGGGATTTAGGTCCACTGGAATTGTGTACAATGGGATTGAAGGGGAAGGAGTTTGTGTCCATTGGGATTTTGTAAAATGAGAGTGAATGGGAAGGGATTTGGGTCCATTGGGATTGTGTAAAATGGGAGTGAATGGGAATGGGTTTAGGTCCATTTGGATTGTGTACAATGGTATTGAATGGGAAGGATTTTGGGTCCATTGGGATTGTGTACAATGGGAGTGAATGGGAAGGGGTTTGGGTCCATTGGGATTATGTACATTGGGAGTGAATTCGATGGGGTTTGGGTCAACTGGGATTGTGTCCAGTGGGAGTGAATGGGAAGGGGTTTGGGTCCATTGGGATTATGTACATTGGGAGTGAATTGGAAGGGGTTTGGGTCCACTGGGATTGTGTACAATGGGAGTGAATGGGAAAGTATTTGGGTCCATTGGGATTGTGTACAATGGGAGTGAATGGGAAGGTATTTGGGTCCATTGGGATTGTGTACAATGGGAGTGCATGGGAAAGTATTTGGGTCCATTGGGATTGTGTACAACGAGAGTGAATGGGAAGGTATTTGGGTCCATTGGGATTGTGTACAATGGGAGTGAATGGGAAGGGATTTAGGTCCACTGGAATTGTGTACAATGGGATTGAAGGGGAAGGAGTTTGTGTCCATTGGGATTGTGTACAATGGGAGTGAATGGGAAGGGCTTTAGGTCCATTGGGATTGTGTACAGTGGGAGTGAATGGGAAGGAGTTTGGGTCCATTGGGATTATGTACATTGGGAGTGAATGGGAAGGGGTTTGGGTCCATTGGGATTGTGTACAATGGGAGTGAATGGGAAGGTATTTGGGTCCATTGGGATTGTGTAGAATGGCAGTGAATGGGAAGGGGTTTGGGTCCATTGGGATTGTGTACAATCGGAGTGAATGGGAAGGAGTTTGGGTCCATTGGGATTGTGTACAACGAGAGTGAATGGGAAGGTATTTGGGTCCATTGGGATTGTGTTCAATGGGAGTGAACAGGAAGGGATTTGGGTCCACTGGGATTGTGTACAATGGGATTAAATGGGATGTGGTTTAGGTCCATGGGGATTCTGTACAATATGAATGAATGGAAAGGGATTTGGGTCCATTGGGATTGTGTACAATGGGAGTGAATGGGAAGGGATTTAGGTCCACTGGAATTGTATACAATGGGATTGAAGGGGAAGGAGTTTGTGTCCATTGGGATTTTGTAAAATGGGAGTGAATGGGAAGGGATTTGGGTCCATTGGAATTGTGTAAAATGGGAGTGAATGGGAATGGGTTTAGGTCCATTGGGATTGTGTACAATGGTATTGAATGGGAAGGAGTTTGGGTCCATTGGGATTGTGTACAGTGGGAGTGAATGGGAAGGGGTTTGGGTCCATTGGGATTATGTACATTGGGAGTGAATTGGAAGGGCTTTAGTTGCACTGGGATTGTGTACAGTGTAATTTAATAGGAAGGGATTTGGGTTCATTGGGATTGTGTAAATTGTGAGTGAACAGCATGAGATTTGGATCCATTGGGATTGTGTACAATGTGAATGAATGGAAAGGGATTTGGGTCCATTGGGATTGTGTACAATGGGAGTGAATGGGAAGGGTTTTGCGTCCATAGGGATTGTGTACAATGGGATTGAATGGGAAGGAGTTTGGGTCCACTGGGATTGTGTACAATGGGAGTGAATGGGAAGGGGTTTGGGTCCATTGGGATTGTGTACCATGGGAATGAATGGGAAGGAGTTTGGGTCCATTGGGATTGTGTACAATGGGAGTGAATGTGAAGGAGTTTGTGTCCACTGGGATTGTGTACAATGGGAGGGAATGGGAAGGGATTTGGCTCCATTGGGATTGTGTACAATGGGAGTGAATGGGAATGGGTTTCGGTCCATTGGGATTGTGTACAATGGGAATGAATGGGAAGCGGTTTGGGTGTACTGGGATTGTATACATTGGGAGTGAATGGGAAGAGGTTTGGGTCCACTGGGATTGTGTACATTGGGAGTGAATGGGAAGGGGTTTGGGTCCATTGGGATTGTGTACAAATGGGCGTGAATGGGAAGGTATTTGGGTCAACTGGGATTGTGTACAATGGGAGTGAACAGGAAGGGATTTGGGTCCACTGGGATTGTGTACAATGGGATTGAATGGGATGTGGTTTGGGTCCATGGGGATTCTGTACAATATGAATGAATGGAAAGGGATTTGGCTCCACTGGGATTGTGTACATTGGGAGTGAATGGGAAGGGGTTTGGGTCCATTGGGATTGTGTACAATGGGTGTGAATGGGAAGGTATTTGGGTCCATTGGGATTGTGTACAATGGGAGTGAATGGGAAGGAGTTTGGGTCCATTGGGATTGTGTACAACGAGAGTGAATAGAAACGTATTTGGGTCCATTGGGATTGTGTACAATGGGAGTGAATTGGAAGGGATTTGGGTCAACTGGGATTGTGTACAATGGGAATGAACAGGTAGGGATTTGGGTCCACTGGGATTGTGTACAATGGGATTGAATGGGATGTGGTTTAGGTCCATGGGGATTCTGTACAATATGAATGAATGGAAAGGGATTTGGGTCCATTGGGATTGTGTACAATGAGAGTGAATGGGAAGGGATTTAGGTCCACTGGAATTGTGTACAATGGGATTGAAGGGGAAGGAGTTTGTGTCCATTGGGATTTTGTAAAATGGGAGTGAATGGGAAGGGATTTGGGTCCATTGGGATTGTGTAAAATGGGATTGAATGGGAATGGGTTTAGGTCCATTTGGATTGTGTACAATGGTATTGAATGGGAAGGATTTTGGGTCCATTGGGATTGTGTACAATGGGAGTGAATGGGAAGGGATTTAGGTCCTTTGGGATTGTATACAGTGGGAGTGAATGGGAAGGGGTTTGGGTCCATTGGGATTATGTACATTGGGAGTGAATTGGAAGGGGTTTGGGTCAACTGGGATTGTGTACAGTGGGAGTGGATGGGAAGGGGTTTGGGTCCATTGGGATTATGTACATTGGGAGTCAATTGGAAGGGGTTTGGGTCCACTGGGATTGTGTACAATGGGAGTGAATGGGAAGGTATTTGGGTCCATTGGGATTGTGTACAATGGGAGTGAATGGGAAGGTTTTTGGGTCCATTGGGATTGTGTACAATGGGAGTGCATGGGAAAGTATTTGGGTCCATTGGGATTGTGTACAACGAGAGTGAATGGGAAGGTATTTGGGTCCATTGGGATTGTGTTCAATGGGAGTGAACAGGAAGGGATTTGGGTCCACTGGGATTGTGTACAATGGGATTAAATGGGATGTGGTTTTGGTCCATGGGGATTGTGTACAATGGGAGTGAATGGGAAGGAGTTTGGGTCCATTGGGATTGTGTACAACGAGAGTGAATAGAAAGCTATTTGGGGCCATTGGGATTGTGTGCAATGGGAGTGAATTGGAAGGGATTTGGGTCAACTGGGATTGTGTACAATGGGAGTGAACAGGAAGCGATTTGGGTCCACTGGGATTGTGTACAATGGGATTGAATGGGATGTGTTTTGGGTCCATGGGGTTTCTGTAAAATATGAATGAATGGAAAGGGATTTGGGTCCACTGGGATTGTGTACAATGGGAGTGAATGGGAAGGGGTTTGGGTCCATTGGGATTGTGTACCATGGGAATGAATGGGAAGGAGTTTGGCTCCATTGGGATTGTGTACAATGGGAGTGAATGTGAAGGAGTTTGTGTCCACTGGGATTGTGTACAATGGGAGGGAATGGGAAGGGATTTGGGTCCATTGGGATTGTGTACAATGGGAATGAATGGGAAGGAGTTTGGGTCTACTGGGATTGTATACATTGGGAGTGAATGAGAAGAGGTTTGGGTCCACTGGGATTGTGTACATTGGGAGTGAATGGGAAGGGGTTTGGGTCCATTGGGATTGTGTACAATGGGAATGAATGGGAAGGAGTTTGGGTGTACTGGGATTGTATACATTTGGAGTGAATGAGAAGAGGTTTGGGTCCATTGGGATTGTGTACAATGGGAGTGAATGGGAAGGAGTTTGTGTCCATTGGGACTGTGTACAACGAGAGTGAATGGGAAGGTATTTGGGTCCATTGGGATTGTGTGCAATGGGAGTGAATTGGAAGGGATTTGGGTCAACTGGGATTGTGTACAATGGGAGTGAACAGGAAGGGATTTAGGTCCACTGGGATTGTGTAAAATGGGATTAAATGGGATGTGGTTTAGGTCTATGGGGATTCTGTACAATATGAATGAATGGAACGGGATTTGGGTCCATTGGGATTGTGTACAATTGGAGTGAATGGGAAGGGATTTAGGTCCACTGGAATTGTGTACAATGGGATTGAAGGGGAAGGAGTTTGTGTCCATTGGGATTTTGTAAAATGGGAGTGAATGGGAAGGGATTTGGGTCCATTGGAATTGTGTAAAATGGGAGTGAATGGGAATGGGTTTAGGTCCATTGGGATTGTGTACAATGGTATTGAATGGGAAGGAGTTTGGGTCCATTGGGATTGTGTACAATGGGAGTGAATGGGAAGGGCTTTAGTTCCATTGGGATTGTGTACAGTGGGAGTGAATGGGAAGGGGTTTGGTTCCATTGGGATTATGTACATTGGGAGTGAATTGGAAGGGCTTTAGTTACACTGGGATTGTGTACAGTGTAATTTAATAGGAAGGGATTTGGGTTCATTGGGATTGTGTAAATTGTGAGTGAACAGGATGAGATTTGGATCCATTGGGATTGTGTACCATGGGAATGAATGGGAAGGAGTTTGGGTCCATTGGGATTGTGTACAATGGGAGTGAATGTGAAGGAGTTTGTGTCCACTGGGATTGTGTACAATGGGAGGGAATGGGAAGGGATTTGGGTCCATTGGGATTGTGTGCAATGGGAATGAATGGGAAGGGATTTGGGTCCATTGGGATTGTGTACAATGGGTATGAATTTGAAGGGGTTTGGGTGTACTGGGATTGTATACATTGGGAGTGAATGAGAAGAGGTTTGGGTCCATTGGGATTGTGTACATTGGGAGTTAATGGGAAGGGGTTTGGGTCCATTGGGATAGTGTACAATGGGCGTGAATGGGAAGGGATTTGGTGTCATTGGGATTGTGTACAATTGGAGTGAATGGGAAGGGGTTTGGGTCTATTTGGGATTGTGTACAATGGGAGTTTATGTGAATGGGTTTAGCTCCAATTGGATTGTGTCCAGTGCCAGTGAATGGGAAAGGGGTTTGGGTCCGTTGACATTGTGTACAATGGGAGTTTTTGGCGATAGGCTTGAGTCCATTGGGATTGTGTACAATGGGCGTGAAGGTGAAGGGATTTGGGTCCATGGGATTGGTACAATTTGACTGAATGGGAAGGGATTTGGGTCCATTGGGATTTTGTACAATGGGAGTGAATGGGAAGGGATTTGGGTCCATTGGGATTGTGCAAAATGGGAGTGAATGGGAATGGGTTTAGGTCCACTGGGATTGTGTACAATGGGAGTGAATGGGAAGGGATTTGGATCCATTGGGATTATGTACATTGGGAGTTAATTGGAAGGGCTTTAGTTCCACTGGGATTGTGTACAGTGGAATTGAATAGGAAGGGATTTGGGTTCATTGGGATTGTGTAAATTGTGAGTGAACAGGAAGAGATTTGGATCCATTGGGATTGTGTACAATGGGAGTGAATGGGAAGGGATTTGTGTCCATTTGGATAGTGTACAATGGGAATGAATGGGAAAGGATTTGGGTCCACTGGAATTGTGTACAATGGGAGTGAATGGGAAAGTGTTTGGGTCTATTGGGATTGTGTACAATGGGAGTGAATGGGAAGGAATTTGGGTCCTTTGGGATTTTGTACTCCGGGAGTTAATGGGAAGGGATTTGTCTCCATTTGGATTGTGTAAAATTGGAGTGAATGGGAATGGGTTTAGCTCCATTGGGATTGTGTAAAATGGGAGTGAATGGGAATGGGTTTCGGTCCATTGGGATTGTGTACAGTGGGATTGAATGGGAAGAAGTTTGGGTCCATTGGGATTGTGTACAATGGGAGTGAATGGGAAGGGTTTTGGGTCCATATGGATTGTGTACAATGGGATTGAATGGGAAGGAGTTTGGGTCCACTGGGATTGTGTACAATGGGAGTGAATGGGAAGGGTTTTGGGTCCATTGGGATTGTGTACCATGGGAATGAATGGGAAGGAGTTTGGGTCCATTGGGATTTTGTACAATGGGAGTGAATGGGAATGGGTTTCAGTCCATTGTGATTGTGTACAATGGGAGTGAATGGGAAGGGATTTAGGTCCATTGGGATTGTGTACAATGGGAGTGAATGGGAAGCGGTTTGGGTCCATTGGGATTGTGTACAGTGGGAGTGAATGGGAAGGGATTTGGGTCCATTGGCATTATGTCCAGTGGGAGTGAATGGGCAGGGCTTTAGTTCCACTGGAATTGTGTACAATGGGAGTGAATGGGAAAGTGTTTGGGTCTATTGGGATTGTGTACAATGGGAGTGAATGGGAAGGAATTTGGTTCCTTTGGGATTTTGTACTACGGGAGTTAATGGAAAGGGATTTGGCTCCATTTGGATTGTGTAAAATTGGAGTGAATGGGAATGGATTTAGCTCCATTGGGATTGTGTAAAATGGGAATGAATGGGAATGGGTTTCGGTCCATTGGGATTGTGTACAATGGGATTGAATGGGAAGGAGTTTGGGTCCATTGGGATTGTGTACAATGGTAGTGATTGGGAAAGTGTTTGTGTCTATTGGGATTGTGTACAATGGGAGTGAATGGGAAGGGATTTGGGTCCATTCGTATCGTGTAAAATGGGAGTAAATGGGATGGGGTTTGGTTCCATTGGGATTGTGTACAATGGGAGTGAACGCGAAGACGTTTAGTTCTATTGGGATTGTGTACAGTGGGAGTGAATGGGAAGTTGTTTGGGTCCATTGGGATTGCGTGCATTGGGAGTGAGTGGTAACGGATTTGGGTCCACTGGGATTGTGTACAATTGGAGTGAATGGGAAGGGGTTTGGGTCCATTGGGATTGTGTATCATGGGAGTTAATGTGAATGGGTTTAGCTCCAATTGGATTGTGTCCAGTGCCAGTGAATGGGAAGGGGTTTGGGTCCATTGGGATTGTGTACAATGGGAGTTAATGTGAATGGGTTTAGCTCCGATTGGAGTGTGTCCAGTGCCAGTGAATGGGAAGGGGTTTGGGTCCGTTGACTTTGTGTACAATGGGAGTTTTTGGGGAGAGGCTTGAGTCCATTGGGATTGTGTACAATGGGCATGAAGGTGAAGGGATTTGGGTCCATGGGATTTTGTACAATTGGACTGAGTGGGAAGGGATTTGGGTCCATTGGGATTTTGTACAATGGGAGTGAATGGAAAGGGATTTGGGTCCATTGGGATTGTGTAAAATGGGAGTGAATGGGAATGGGTTTAGATCCTTTGGGATTGTGAACAATGGGAGTAAATGGGAAGGGGTTTAGGTCCATTGGGATTGTGTACAGTGGGAGTGAATGGGAAGGCGTTTGGGTCCATTGGGATTATGTACTTTGGGAGTGAATTGGAAGGGCTTTAGTTCCACTGGGATTGTGTACAGTGGAATTGAATAGGAAGGGATTTGGGTTCATTGGGATTGTGTAAATTGTGAGTGAACAGGAAGAGATTTGGATCCATTGGGATTGTGTACAATGGGAGTGAATGGGAAGGGATTTGTGTCCATTTGGATTGTGTACAATGGGAGTGAATGGAAAGGGATTTGGGTACACTGGAATTGTGTACAATAGGAGTGAATGGGTAGGGATTTGGGTCCATTGGGTTTGTGTACAATGGGAGTTAATGGGACCGGGTTTAGCTCCAATGGGATTGTGTCCAGTGGGAGTGAATGGGAAGGGGTTTGGGTCCGTTGACATTGTCTACAAAGGGAGTTTTTGGGGAGAGGCTTGAGTCCATTGGGATTGTGTACAATGGGCGTGAAGGTGAAGGGTTTTGGGTCCATGGGATTGGTACAATGGGACTGAATGGGATGGGATTTGGGTCCATTGGTATTTTGTACAATGGGATTTAAATGGAAGGATTTGGTTCCATTGGGATTGTGTACAATGGGAGTGAACGGGAAGATGTTTAGTTCCATTGGGATTGTGTACAGTGGGAGTGAATGGGAAGTGGTTTGGGTCCATTGGGATTGTGTACATGGGGAGTGAATGGTCAGGGATTTCGGTCCACTGGGATTGTGTACAATGGGAGTGAATGGGAAGGGGTTTGGGTCCTTGGGATTGTGTACAATGGGAGTGAATGGGAAGGGATTTGGGTCCTTGGGATTGTGTACAATGGGAGTTAATGTGAATGGGTTTAGCCCCAATTGGATTGTGTCCAGTGCCAGTGAATGGGAAGGCATTTGGGTCCGTTGACATTGTGTACAATGGGAGTTTTTGTGGAGAGGCTTGAGTTCATTGGGATTGTGTACAATGGGCATGAAGGTGAAGGGATTTGGGTCCATGGGATTGGTACAATTGGACTGAATGGGAAGGGATTTGGGTCCATTGGGATTTTATACAATGGGATTTAATTGGAAGGGTTTTGGGTCCATTGGGATTGTGTACAACGGGAGTGAATGGGAAGGGTTCTAGGTCCATTGGGATTGTGTACAATGGGAGTGAGCAGGAAGAGATTTGGGTCCATTGGGATTGTGTACAATGGGAGTGAATGGGAAGGGGTTTGGTTCCATAGGGATTGTGTACAATGGGATTGAATGTGAAGGAGTTTGTGTCCACTGGGATTGTGTACATTGGGAGTGAATGGGAAGGGAATTGGGTCCATTGGGATTGTGTACAATGGGAATGAATGGGAAGGAGTTTGGGTGTACTGGGATTGTGTACATTGGGAGTGAATGGGAACGGGTTTGGGTCCACTGGGTTTGTGTACATTGGGAGTGAATGGGAAGGGGTTTGGGTCCATTGGGATTCTGTACAATGTGAATGAATGGAAACGGATTTGGGTCCATTGGGATTGTGTACAATGGGAGTGAACGGGAAGGGATTTAGGTCCATTGGGATTGTGTACAATGGGAGTGAACGGGAAGGGATTTAGGTCCACTGGAATTGTGTACAATGGGATTGAAGGGGAAGGAGTTTGTGTCCATTGGGATTTTGTAAAATGGGAGTGAATGGGAAGGGATTTGGGTCCACTGGGATTGTGTACAATGGGAGTGAATGGGAAGGGGTTTGGGTCCATTGGGATTATGTACAATGGGAGTTAATGGGAAGGAGCTTAGCTACAATTGGATTGTGTCCAATGCCAGTGAATGCGAAGGAGTTTGGGTCTGTTGACATTGTGTACAACGGGAGTTTTTGGGGAGAGGCTTGAGTCCATTGGGATTGTGTACAATGGGTGTGAAGGTGAGGGTATTTGGGTCCATTGGGATTATGTACAGTGGGAGTGAAAGGGAAGAGCTTTAGTTCCACTGGGTTTGTGTACAATGGGATTGAATAGGAAGGGATTTGGGTTCATTGGGATTGTGTAAAATGGGAGTGAATGGGAAGGGATTTGGGTCCATTGGGACTGTGTACAATGGGAATGAATGGGAAGGAGTTTGGGTGTACTGGGATTGTGTACATTGGGAGTGAATGGGAAGGGGTTTGGGTCCATTGGGATTTTGTACATTGGGAGTGAATGGGAAGGAATTTGGGTCCATTGGGATTGTGTACAATGGGAGTGAATGGGAAGGTATTTGGATCCATTGGGATTGTGTACAATGGGAGTGAATCGGAAGGGGTTTGGGTCCATTGGGATTGTGTACAATGGGAGTGAATGGGAAGGTATTTGGATCCATTGGGATTGTGTACAATGGGAGTGAATCGGAAGGGGTTTGGGTCCATTGGGATTGTGTACAATGGGAGTGAATGGGAAGGAGATGGGTCCATTGGGATTGTGTACAATGGGAGTGAACAGGAAGGGATTTGGGTCAACTGGAATTGTGTACAATGGGATTGAATGGGATGTGGTTTAGATCCATGGGGATTCTGTACAATATGAATGAATGGAAAGTGATTTGGGTCCATTGGGATTGTGTACAATGGGAGTGAATGGGAAGGGATTTTGGTCCACTGGAATTGTGTACAATGGGATTGAAGGGGAAGGAGTTTGTGTCCATTGGGATTTTGTAAAATGGGAGTGAATGGGAAGGGATTTGGGTCCATTGGGATTGTGTAAAATGGGAGTGAATGGGAATGGGTTTAGGTCCATTGGGATTGTGTACAATGGTATTGAATGGGAAGGAGTTTGGGTCCATTGGGATTGTGTACAATGGGAGTGAATGGGAATGGGTTTAGGTCCATTGGGACTGTGTACAGTGGGAGTGAATGGGAAGGGGTTTGGGTCCATTGGGATTATGTACACTGGGAGTGAATTGGAAGGGCTTTAATTCCACTGCCATTGTGTACATTGGAATTTAATAGGAAGGGATTTGGGTTCATTGGGATTGTGTAAATTGTGAGTGAACAGGAAGAGATTTGGATCCATTGGGATTGATAACAATGGGAGTGAATGGGAAGGGAATTGGGTCCATTTGGATTGTGTACAATGTGAATGAATGGAAAGGGATTTGGGTCCATTGGGATTGTGTACAATGGGAGTGAATGGAAAGGGTTTTGGGTCCATAGTGATTGTGTACAATGGGATTGAATGGGAAGGAGTTTGGGTTCACTGGGATTGTGTACAATGGGAGTGAATGGGAAGGGGTTTGGGTCCATTGGGATTGTGTACAATGAGAGTCAATGGCAAGGGATTTCGGTCCACTGGAAATGTGTACAATGGGATTGAAGGGGAAGGAGTTTGTGTCCATTGGGATTTTGTAAAATGGGAGTGAGTGGGAAGGGATTTGGGTCCATTGGGATTGTGTAAAATGGGAGTGAATGGGAATGGGTTTAGGTCCATTGGGATTGTGTACAATGGGAGTGAATGGGAAGGGATTTGGGTCCATTTGGATTGTGTACAATGTGAATGAATGGAAAGGGATTTGGGTCCATTGGGATTGTGTACAATGGGAGTGAATGGGAAGGGTTTTGGGTCCACTGGCATTGTGTACAAGGGAGTGAATGGGAAGGGGTTTGGATCCATTGGGATTGTGTACAATGGGAGTTAATGTGAATGTGTTTTGCTCCATTTGGATTGTGTCCAGTGCCAGTGAATGGGAAGGGGTTTGGGTCCGTTGACATTGTGTACAATGGCAGTTTTTGGGGAGAGGCTTGAGTCCATTGGGATTGTGTACAATGGGCGTGAAGGTGAAGGGATTTGGGTCCATGGGATTGGTACAATTGGACTGAGTGGGAAGGGATTTGGGTCCATTGGGATTTTGTTCAATGGGATTTAATTGGAACGGTTTTGGGTCCATTGGGATTGTGTACAATGTGAATGAATGGAAAGGGATTTGGGTCCATTGGGATTGTGTACAATGGGAGTGAATGGGAAGGGATTTGGCTCCATTCGTATTGTGTAAAATGGGAGTGAATGGGAAGGGATTTGGTTCCATTGGGATTGTGTACAATGGGAGTCAATGGAAAGGAGTTTGGGTCCATTGGGATTGTGTACAATGGGAGTGAATGGGAAGGTGTCTAGGTCCATTGGAATTGTGTACAATGGGAGTGAATGGTAAGGGGTTTGGGTCCATTGGGATTATGTACAGTGGGAGTGAAAGGGAAGAGCTTTAGTTCCACTGGGTTTGTGTACAATGGGATTGAATAGGAAGGGATTTGGGTTCATTGGGATTGTGTACAATGGGAGTGAATGGGAAGGAGTTTGTGTCCACTGGGATTGTGTACAATGGGAGTGAATGGGAAGGGATTTAGGTCCATTGGGACTGAGTACAATGGGAATGAATGGGAAGGAGTTTGGGTGTACTGGGATTGTGTACATTGGGAGTGAATGGGAAGGGGTTTGGGTCCATTGGGATTTTGTACATTGGGAGTGAATGGGAAGGTGTTTGGGTCCATTGGGATTGTGTACAATGGGAGTGAATGGGAAGCTATTTGGGTCCATTGGGATTGTGTACTTTGGGAGTGAATGGGAAGGAGTTTGGGTCCATTGGGATTGTGTACAATGGGAGTGAATGGGAAGGGGTTTGGGTCCACTGGGATTGTGTACAATGGGAGTGAATGGGAAGGAGTTTGGGTCCATTGGGATTGTGTACAATGGGAGTGAATGGGAAGGAGTTTGGGTCTACTGGGATTGTGTACAATGGGATTGAATGGGATGTGGTTTAGGTCCATGGGGATTCTGTACAATATGAATGAATGGAAAGGGATTTGGGTCCATTGGGATTGTGTACATTGGGAGTGAATTGGAAGGGCTTTAAATCCACTGCCATTGTGTACAGTGGAATTTAATAGGAAGGGATTTGGGTTCATTGGGATTGTGTAAATTGTGAGTGAACAGGAAGAGATTTGGATCCATTGGGATTGTGTACAATGGGAGTGAATGGGAAGGGATTTGAGTCCATTTGGATTGTGTACATTGTGAATGAATGGAAAGGGATTTGGGTCCATTGGGATTGTGTACAATGGGAGTGAATGGGAATGGTTTTGGGTCCATAGGGATTGTGTACAATGGGATTGAATGGGAAGGAGTTTGGGTCCACTGGGATTGCGTACAATGGGAGTAAATGGGAAGGGGTTTGGGTCCATTTGGATTGTGTACAATGGGAATGAATGGGAAGGGATTTGGGTCCATTGGGATTGTGTACAATGGGAGTGAACGGGAAGGGATTTAGGTCCATTGGGATTGTGTACAATGGGAGTGAACGGGAAGGGATTTAGGTCTACTGGAATTGTGTACAATGGGATTGAAGGGGAAGGAGTTTGTGTCCATTGGGATTTTGTAAAATGGGAGTGAATGGGAAGGAATTTGGGTCCACTGGGATTGTGTACAATGGGAGTGAATGGGAAGGGGTTTGGGTCCATTGGGATTATGTACAATGGGAGTTAATGGGAAGGAGTTTAGCTACAATTGGCTTGTGTCCAATGCCAGTGAATGCGAAGGAGTTTGGGTCTGTTGACATTGTGTACAACGGGAGTTTTTGGGGAGAGGCTTGAGTCCATTGGGATTGTGTACAATGGGCGTGAAGGTGAGGGTACTTGGGTCCATTGGGATTATGTACAGTGGGAGTGAAAGGGAAGAGCTTTAGTTCCACTGGGTTTGTGTACAATGGGATTGAATAGGAAGGGATTTGGGTTCATTGGGATTGTGTAAAATGGGAGTGAGCAGGAAGAGATTTGGGTCGATTGGGATTGTGTACAATGGGAGTGAATGGGAAGGGATTTGGGTCCATTGGGACTGTGTACAATGGGAATGAATGGGAAGGAGTTTGGGTGTACTGGGATTGTGTACATTGGGAGTGAATGGGAAGGGGTTTGGGTCCAGTGGGATTTTGTACATTGGGAGTGAATGGGAAGGAATTTGGGTCCATTGGGATTGTGTACAATGGGAGTGAATGGGAAGGTATTTGGATCCATTGGGATTGTGTACAATGGGAGTGAATCGGAAGGGGTTTGGGTCCATTGGGATTGTGTACAATGGGAGTGAATGGGAAGGTATTTGGATCCATTGGAATTGTGTACAATGGGAGTGAATCGGAAGGGGTTTCGGTCCATTGGGATTGTGTACAATGGGAGTGAATGGGAAGGAGTTTGGGTCCATTGGGATTGTGTACAACGAGAGTGAATGGGAAGGTATTTGGGTCCATTGGGATTGTGTACAATGGGAGTGAACAGGAAGGGATTTGTGTCAACTGGGATTGTGTACAATTGGATTGAATGGGATGTGGTTTAGATCCATGGGGATTCTGTACAATATGAATGAATGGAAAGTGATTTGGGTCCATTGCGATTGTGTACAATGGGAGTGAATGGGAAGGGATTTCGGTCCACTGGAATTGTGTACAATGGGATTGAAGGGGAAGGAGTTTGTGTCCATTGGAATTTTGTAACATGGGAGTGAATGGGAAGGGATTTGGGTCCATTGGAATTGTGTAAAATGGGAGTGAATGGGAATGGGTTTAGGTCCATTTGGATTGTGTACAATGGTATTGAATGGGAAGGAGTTTGGGTCCATTGGGATTGTGTACAATGGGAGTGAATGGGAAGGGGTTTAGGTCCATTGGGACTGTGTACAGTGGGAGTGAATGGGAATGGGTTTAGGTCCATTGGGACTGTGTACAGTGGGAGTGAATGGGAAGGGGTTTGGGTCCATTGGGATTATGTACATTGGGAGTGAATTGGAAGGGCTTTAATTCCACTGCCATTGTGTACAGTGGAATTTAATAGGAAGGGATTTGGGTTCATTGGGATGGTGTAAATTGTGAGTGAACAGGAAGAGATTTGGATCCATTGGGATTGTGTACAATGGGAGTGAATTGGAAGGGATTTGGGTCCACTGGGATTGTGTACAATGGAATTGAATGGGATGTGGTTTAGGTCCATGGGGATTCTGTACAATATGAATGAATGGAAAGGGATTTGGGTCCATTGGGATTGTGTACAATAGGAGTGAATGGGAAGGGATTTAGGTCCACTGGAATTGTGTACAATGGGATTGAAGGGGAAGGAGTTTGTGTCCATTGGGATTTTGTAAAATGGGAGTGAATGGGAAGGGATTTGGGTCCATTGGGATTGTGTAAAATGGGAGTGAATGGGAATGGGTTTAGGTCCACTGGGATTGTGTACAATGGGAGTGAATGGGAAGGGATTTAGGTCCATTGTGATTGTGTACAGTTGGAGTGAATGGGATGGGGTTTGGATCCATTGGGATTATGTACATTGGGAGTTAATTGGAAGGGCTTTAGTTCCACTGGGATTGTGTACAGTGGAATTGAATAGGAAGGGATTTGGGTTCATTGGGATTGTGTAAATTGTGAGTGAACAGGAAGAGATTTGGATCCATTGGGATTGTGTACAATGGGAGTGAATGGGAAGGGATTTGTGTCCATTTGGATAGTGTACAATGGGAATGAATGGGAAGGGATTTGGGTCCACTGGAATTGTGTACAATGGGAGTGAATGGGAAAGTGTTTGGGTCTATTGGGATTGTGTACAATGGGAGTGAATGGGAAGGAATTTGGGTCCTTTGGGATTTTGTACTACGGGAGTTAATGGGAAGGGATTTGTCTCCATTTGGATTGTGTAAAATTGGAGTGAATGGGAATGGGTTTCGGTCCATTGGGATTGTGTACAATGGGATTGAATGGGAAGGAGTTTGGGTCCATAGGGATTGTGTGCAATGGGATTGAATGGGAAGGAGTTTGAGTCCACTGGGATTGTGTACAATGGGAGTGAATGGGAAGGGGTTTGGGTCCACTGGGATTGTGTACAATGGGAGTGAATGGGAAGGAGTTTGGTTCCATTGGGATTGTGTACAATGGGCGTGAAGGTGAAGGGATTTGGGTCCATGGGATTGGTACAATTGGACTGAGTGGGAAGGGATTTGGGTCCATTGGGATTTTGTTCAATGGGATTTAATTGGAACGGTTTTGGGTCCATTGGGATTGTGTACAATGGGAGTGAATGGGAAGGGATTTGGCTCCATTCGTATTGTGTAAAATGGGAGTGAATGGGAAGGGATTTGGTTCCATTGGGATTGTGTAAAATGGGAGTGAATGGGAATGGGTTTAGGTCCATTGGGATTGTGTACAATGGGAGTGAATGGGAAGGGATTTGAGTCCATTTGGATTGTGTACAATGTGAATGAATGGAAAGGGATTTGGGTCCATTGGGATTGTGTACAATGGGAGTGAATGGGACGGAATTTGGCTCCATTCGTATTGTGTAAAATGAGAGTGAATGGGAAGGGATTTGGTTCCATTGGGATTGTGTACAATGGGAGTCAATGGAAAGGAGTTTGGGTCCATTGGGATTGTGTGCAATGGGAGTGAATGGGAAGGTGTCTAGGTCCATTGGAATTGTGTACAATAGGAGTGAATGGTAAGGGGTTTGGGTCCATTGGGCTTATGTACAGTGGGAGTGAAAGGGAAGAGCTTTAGTTCCACTGGGTCTGTGTACAATGGGATTGAATAGGAAGGGATTTGGGTTCATTGGGATTGTGTACAATGGGAGTGAATGGGAAGGGGTTTGTGTCCACTGGGATTGTGTACAATGGGAGTGAATGGGAAGGGATTTAGGTCCATTGGGACTGTGTACAATGGGAATGAATGGGAAGGTGTTTGGGTGTACTGGGATTGTGTACATTGGGAGTGAATGGGAAGGGGTTTGGGTCCATTGGGATTTTGTACATTGGGAGTGAATGGGAAGCTATTTGGGTCCATTGGGATTGTGTACTTTGGGAGTGAATGGGAAGGAGTTTGGGTCCATTGGGATTGTGTACAATGGGAGTGAATGGGAAGGGGTTTGGGTCCACTGGGATTGTGTACAATGGGAGTGAATGGGAAGGAGTTTGGGTCCATTGGGATTGTGTACAATGGGAGTGAATTGGAAGGGATTTGGGTCCACTGGGATTGTGTACAATGGAATTGAATGGGATGTGGTTTAGGTCCATGGGGATTCTGTACAATATGAATGAATGGAAAGGGATTTGGGTCCATTGGGATTGTGTACAATAGGAGTGAATGGGAAGGGATTTAGGTCCACTGGAATTGTGTACAATGGGATTGAAGGGGAAGGAGTTTGTGTCCATTGGGATTTTGTAAAATGGGAGTGAATGGGAAGGGATTTGGGTCCATTGGGATTGTGTAAAATGGGAGTGAATGGGAATGGGTTTAGGTCCACTGGGATTGTGTACAATGGGAGTGAATGGGAAGGGATTTAGGTCCATTGTGATTGTGTACAGTTGGAGTGAATGGGATGGGGTTTGGATCCATTGGGATTATGTACATTGGGAGTTAATTGGAAGGGCTTTAGTTCCACTGGGATTGTGTACAGTGGAATTGAATAGGAAGGGATTTGGGTTCATTGGGATTGTGTAAATTGTGAGTGAACAGGAAGAGATTTGGATCCATTGGGATTGTGTACAATGGGAGTGAATGGGAAGGGATTTGTGTCCATTTGGATAGTGTACAATGGGAATGAATGGGAAGGGATTTGGGTCCACTGGAATTGTGTACAATGGGAGTGAATGGGAAAGTGTTTGGGTCTATTGGGATTGTGTACAATGGGAGTGAATGGGAAGGAATTTGGGTCCTTTGGGATTTTGTACTACGGGAGTTAATGGGAAGGGATTTGTCTCCATTTGGATTGTGTAAAATTGGAGTGAATGGGAATGGGTTTCGGTCCATTGGGATTGTGTACAATGGGATTGAATGGGAAGGAGTTTGGGTCCATAGGGATTGTGTGCAATGGGATTGAATGGGAAGGAGTTTGAGTCCACTGGGATTGTGTACAATGGGAGTGAATGGGAAGGGGTTTGGGTCCACTGGGATTGTGTACAATGGGAGTGAATGGGAAGGAGTTTGGTTCCATTGGGATTGTGTACAATGGGCGTGAAGGTGAAGGGATTTGGGTCCATGGGATTGGTACAATTGGACTGAGTGGGAAGGGATTTGGGTCCATTGGGATTTTGTTCAATGGGATTTAATTGGAACGGTTTTGGGTCCATTGGGATTGTGTACAATGGGAGTGAATGGGAAGGGATTTGGCTCCATTCGTATTGTGTAAAATGGGAGTGAATGGGAAGGGATTTGGTTCCATTGGGATTGTGTAAAATGGGAGTGAATGGGAATGGGTTTAGGTCCATTGGGATTGTGTACAATGGGAGTGAATGGGAAGGGATTTGAGTCCATTTGGATTGTGTACAATGTGAATGAATGGAAAGGGATTTGGGTCCATTGGGATTGTGTACAATGGGAGTGAATGGGAAGGAATTTGGCTCCATTCGTATTGTGTAAAATGAGAGTGAATGGGAAGGGATTTGGTTCCATTGGGATTGTGTACAATGGGAGTCAATGGAAAGGAGTTTGGGTCCATTGGGATTGTGTGCAATGGGAGTGAATGGGAAGGTGTCTAGGTCCATTGGAATTGTGTACAATAGGAGTGAATGGTAAGGGGTTTGGGTCCATTGGGCTTATGTACAGTGGGAGTGAAAGGGAAGAGCTTTAGTTCCACTGGGTCTGTGTACAATGGGATTGAATAGGAAGGGATTTGGGTTCATTGGGATTGTGTACAATGGGAGTGAATGGGAAGGGGTTTGTGTCCACTGGGATTGTGTACAATGGGAGTGAATGGGAAGGGATTTAGGTCCATTGGGACTGTGTACAATGGGAATGAATGGGAAGGTGTTTGGGTGTACTGGGATTGTGTACATTGGGAGTGAATGGGAAGGGGTTTGGGTCCATTGGGATTTTGTACATTGGGAGTGAATGGGAAGCTATTTGGGTCCATTGGGATTGTGTACTTTGGGAGTGAATGGGAAGGAGTTTGGGTCCATTGGGATTGTGTACAATGGGAGTGAATGGGAAGGGGTTTGGGTCCACTGGGATTGTGTACAATGGGAGTGAATGGGAAGGAGTTTGGGTCCATTGGGATTGTGTACAATGGGAGTGAATTGGAAGGGATTTGGGTCCACTGGGATTGTGTACAATGGAATTGAATGGGATGTGGTTTAGGTCCATGGGGATTCTGTACAATATGAATGAATGGAAAGGGATTTGGGTCCGTTGGGATTGTGTACAATAGGAGTGAATGGGAAGGGATTTAGGTCCACTGGAATTGTGTACAATGGGATTGAAGGGGAAGGAGTTTGTGTCCATTGGGATTTTGTAAAATGGGAGTGAATGGGAAGGGATTTGGGTCCATTGGGATTGTGTAAAATGGGAGTGAATGGGAATGGGTTTAGGTCCACTGGGATTGTGTACAATGGGAGTGAATGGGAAGGGATTTAGGTCCATTGTGATTGTGTACAGTTGGAGTGAATGGGATGGGGTTTGGATCCATTGGGATTATGTACATTGGGAGTTAATTGGAAGGGCTTTAGTTCCACTGGGATTGTGTACAGTGGAATTGAATAGGAAGGGATTTGGGTTCATTGGGATTGTGTAAATTGTGAGTGAACAGGAAGAGATTTGGATCCATTGGGATTGTGTACAATGGGAGTGAATGGGAAGGAGTTTGGGTCCATTGGGATTGTGTACAATGGGAGTGAATTGGAAGGGATTTGGGTCCACTGGGATTGTGTACAATGGAATTGAATGGGATGTGGTTTAGGTCCATGGGGATTCTGTACAATATGAATGAATGGAAAGGGATTTGGGTCCGTTGGGATTGTGTACAATAGGAGTGAATGGGAAGGGATTTAGGTCCACTGGAATTGTGTACAATGGGATTGAAGGGGAAGGAGTTTGTGTCCATTGGGATTGTGTACAATGGGAGTGAATGGGAAGGGATTTGTGTCCATTTGGATAGTGTACAATGGGAATGAATGGGAAGGGATTTGGGTCCACTGGAATTGTGTACAATGGGAGTGAATGGGAAAGTGTTTGGGTCTATTGGGATTGTGTACAATGGGAGTGAATGGGAAGGAATTTGGGTCCTTTGGGATTTTGTACTACGGGAGTTAATGGGAAGGGATTTGTCTCCATTTGGATTGTGTAAAATTGGAGTGAATGGGAATGGGTTTCGGTCCATTGGGATTGTGTACAATGGGATTGAATGGGAAGGAGTTTGGGTCCATAGGGATTGTGTATAATGGGATTGAATGGGAAGGAGTTTGAGTCCACTGGGATTGTGTACAATGGGAGTGAATGGGAAGGGGTTTGGGTCCACTGGGATTGTGTACAATGGGAGTGAATGGGAAGGAGTTTGGGTCCATTGGGATTGTGTACAGTGGGACTGAATGGGATGGGATTTGGGTCCATTGGCATTATGTCCAGTGGGAGTGAATGGGAAGGGCTTTAGTTCCACTGGAATTGTGTACAATGGGAGTGAATGGGAAAGTGTTTGGGTCTATTGGGATTGTGTACAATGGGAGTGAATGGGAAGGAATTTGGTTCCTTTGGGATTTTGTACTACGGGAGTTAATGGAAAGGGATTTGGCTCCATTTGGATTGTGTAAAATTGGAGTGAATGGGAATGGGTTTAGCTCCATTGGGATTGTGTAAAATGGGAGTGAATGGGAATGGGTTTCGGTCCATTGGGATTGTGTACAATGGGATTGAATGGGAAGGAGTTTGGGTCCATTGGGATTGTGTACAATGGTAGTGATTGGGAAAGTGTTTGTGTCTATTGGGATTGTGTACAATGGGAGTGAATGGGAAGGGATTTGGGTCCATTCGTATCGTGTAAAATGGGAGTAAATGGGAAGGGGTTTGGTTCCATTGGGATTGTGTACAATGGGAGTGAACGCGAAGACGTTTAGTTCTATTGGGATTGTGTCCAGTGGGAGTGAATGGGAAGTTGTTTGGGTCCATTGGGATTGCGTGCATTGGGAGTGAGTGGTAACGGATTTGGGTCCACTGGGATTGTGTACAATTGGAGTGAATGGGAAGGGGTTTGGGTCCATTGGGATTGTGTATAATGGGAGTTAATGTGAATGGGTTTAGCTCCAATTGGATTGTGTCCAGTGCCAGTGAATGGGAAGGGGTTTGGGTCCGTTGGGATTGTGTACAATGGGAGTTAATGTGAATGGGTTTAGCTCCGATTGGAGTGTGTCCAGTGCCAGTGAATGGGAAGGGGTTTGGGTCCGTTGACTTTGTGTACAATGGGAGTTTTTGGGGAGAGGCTTGAGTCCATTGGGATTGTGTACAATGGGCATGAAGGTGAAGGGATTTGGGTCCATGGGATTTTGTACAATTGGACTGAGTGGGAAGGGATTTGGGTCCATTGGGATTTTGTACAATGGGAGTGAATGGAAAGGGATTTGGGTCCATTGGGATTGTGTAAAATGGGAGTGAATGGGAATGGGTTTAGATCCTTTGGGATTGTGAACAATGGGAGTAAATGGGAAGGGGTTTAGGTCCATTGGGATTGTGTACAGTGGGAGTGAATGGGAAGGCGTTTGGGTCCATTGGGATTATGTACTTTGGGAGTGAATTGGAAGGGCTTTAGTTCCACTGGGATTGTGTACAGTGGAATTGAATAGGAAGGGATTTGGGTTCATTGGGATTGTGTAAATTGTGAGTGAACAGGAAGAGATTTGGATCCATTGGGATTGTGTACAATGGGAGTGAATGGGAAGGGATTTGTGTCCATTTGGATTGTGTACAATGGGAGTGAATGGAAAGGGATTTGGGTACACTGGAATTGTGTACAATGGGAGTGAATGGGAAGGGGTTTGGGTCCATTGGTTTTGTGTACAATGGGAGTTAATGGGACCGGGTTTAGCTCCAATGGGATTGTGTCCAGTGGGAGTGAATGTGAAGGGGTTTGGGTCCGTTGACATTGTCTACAAAGGGAGTTTTTGGGGAGAGGCTTGAGTCCTTTGGGATTGTGTACAATGGGCGTGAAGGTGAAGGGTTTTGGGTCCATGGGATTGGTACAATGGGACTGAATGGGATGGGATTTGGGTCCATTGGTATTTTGTACAATGGGATTTAAATGGAAGGATTTGGTTCCATTGGGATTGTGTACAATGAGAGTGAACGGGAAGATGTTTAGTTCCATTGGGATTGTGTACAGTGGGAGTGAATGGGAAGTGGTTTGGGTCCATTGGGATTGTGTACATGGGGAGTGAATGGTCAGGGATTTGGGTCCTTGGGATTGTGTACAATGGGAGTTAATGTGAATGGGTTTAGCTCCAATTGGATTGTGTCCAGTGCCAGTGAATGGGAAGGCGTTTGGGTCCGTTGACATTGTATACAATGGGAGTTTTTGTGGAGAGGCTTGAGTCCATTGGGATTGTGTACAATGGGCATGAAGGTGAAGGGATTTGGGTCCATGGGATTGGTACAATTGGACTGAATGGGAAGGGATTTGGGTCCATTGGGATTTTGTACAATGGGATTTAATTGGAAGGGTTTTGGGTCCATTGGAATTGTGTACAACGGGAGTGAATGGGAAGGGTTCTAGGTCCATTGGGATTGTGTACAATGGGAGTGAGCAGGAAGAGATTTGGGTCCATTGGGATTGTGTACAATGGGAGTGAATGGGAAGGGGTTTGGTTCCATAGGGATTGTGTACAATGGGATTGAATGTGAAGGAGTTTGTGTCCACTGGGATTGTGTACATTGGGAGTGAATGGGAAGGGAATTGGGTCCATTGGGATTGTGTACAATGGGAATGAATGGGAAGGAGTTTGGGTGTACTGGGATTGTGTACATTGGGAATGAATGGGAACGGGTTTGGGTCCACTGGGATTGTGTACATTGGGAGTGAATGGGAAGGGGTTTGGGTCCATTGGGATTCTGTACAATGTGAATGAATGGAAACGGATTTGGGTCCATTGGGATTGTGTACAATGGGAGTGAACGGGAAGGGATTTGGGTCCATTGGGATTGTGTACAATGGGAGTGAACGGGAAGGGATTTAGGTCCACTGGAATTGTGTACAATGGGATTGAAGGGGAAGGAGTTTGGGTCCATTGGGATTTTGTAAAATGGGAGTGAATGGGAAGGGATTTGGGTCCACTGGGATTGTGTACAATGGGAGTGAATGGGAAGGGGTTTGGGTCCATTGGGATTATGTACAATGGGAGTTAATGGGAAGGAGTTTAGCTACAATTGGATTGTGTCCAATGCCAGTGAATGCGAAGGAGTTTGGGTCTGTTGACATTGTGTACAACGGGAGTTTTTGGGGAGAGGCTTGATTCCATTGGGATTGTGTAAAATGGGCGTGAAGGTGAGGGTATTTGGGTCCATTGGGATTATGTACAGTGGGAGTGAAAGGGAAGAGCTTTAGTTCCACTGGGTTTGTGTACAATGGGATTGAATAGGAAGGGATTTGGGTTCATTGGGATTGTGTAAAATGGGAGTGAACAGGAAGAGATTTGGGTCGATTGGGATTTTGTACAATGGGAGTGAATGGGAAGGAGTTTGTGTCCACTGGGATTGTGTACAATGGGAGTGAATCGGAAGAGATTTGGGTCCATTGGGACTGTGTACAATGGGAATGAATGGGAAGGAGTTTGGGTCCATTGGGATTTTGTACATTGGGAGTGAATGGGAAGATGTTTGGGTCCATTGGGATTGTGTACAATGGGAGTGAATGGGAAGGAATTTGGGTCCATTTGGATTGTGTACAATGGGAGTGAATGGGAAGGTATTTGGATCCATTGGGATTGTGTACAATGGGAGTGAATCGGAAGGGGTTTGGGTCCATTGGGATTGTGTACAATGGGAGTGAATGGGAAGAAGTTTGGGTCCATTGGGATTGTGTACAACGAGAGTGAATGGGAAGGTATTTGGGTCCATTGGGATTGTGTACAATGGGAGTGAACAGGAAGTGATTTGGGTCAACTGGGATTGTGTACAATGGGATTAAATGGGATGTGGTTTAGGTCCATGGGGATTCTGTACAATGGGATTGAAAGGGAAGGAGTTTGTGTCCATTGGGATTTTGTAAAATGGGAGTGAATGGGAAGGGATTTGGGTCCATTGGGATTGTGTAAAATGGGAGTGAATGGGAATGGGTTTAGGTCCATTGGGATTGTGTACAATGGTATTGAATGGGAAGGAGTTTGGGTCCATTGGGATTGTGTACAATGGGAGTGAATGGGAAGGGGTTTAGGTCCATTGGGACTGTGTACAGTGGGAGTGAATGGGAAGGGGTTTGGGTCCATTGGGATTATGTACATTGGGAGTGAATGGGAAGGGCTTTAATTCCACTGCCATTGTGTACAGTGGAATTTAATAGGAAGGGATTTGGGTTCATTGGGATTGTGTAAATTGTGAGTGAACAGGAAGAGATTTGGATCCATTGGGATTGTGTACAATGGGAGTGAATGGGAAGGGAATTGGGTCCATTTGGATTGTGTACAATGTGAATGAATGGAAAGGGATTTGGGTCCATTGGGATTGTGTACAATGGGCGTGAATGGAAAGGGTTTTGGGTCCATTGGGATTGTGTACAATGAGAGTCAATGGGAAGGGATTTAGGTCCACTGGAAATGTGTACAATGGGATTGAAGGGGAAGGAGTTTGTGTCCATTGGGATTTTGTAAAATGGGAGTGAGTGGGAAGGGATTTGGGTCCATTGGGATTGTGTAAAATGGGATGAATGGGAATGGGTTTAGGTCCATTGGGATTGTGTACAATGGGAGTGAATGGGAAGGGATTTGGGTCCATTTGGATTGTGTACAATGTGAATGAATGGAAAGGGATTTGGGTCCATTGGGATTGTGTACAATGGGAGTGAATGGGAAGGGTTTTGGGTCCATAGGGATAGTGTACAATGGGATTGAATGGGAAAGAGTTTGGGTTCACTGGGATTGTGTACAATGGGAGTGAATGGGAAGGGGTTTGGGTCCATTGGGATTGTGTACCATGGGAATGAATGGGAAGGTGTTTGGGTCCATTGGGATTGTGTACAACGGGAGTGAATGGGAAGGGATTTGGCTCTATTCGTATCGTGTAAAATGTTAGTGAATGGGAAGGGATTTGGTTCCAATGGGATTGCGTACAATGGGAGTGATTGGAAAGGAGTTTGGGTCCATTGGGATTGTGTACAATGGGAGTGAATGGGAAGGGGTCTTGGTCCATTGGGATTGTGTAAAATGGGAGTGAACAGGCAGAGATTTGGGTCCATTGGGATTGTGTACAATGGGAGTGAATGGGAAGGGGTTTGGTTCCATAGGGATTGTGTACAATGGGATTGAATGTGAAGGAGTTTGTGTCCACTGGGATTGTGTACATTGGGAGTGAATGGGAAGGGAATTGGGTCCATTGGGATTGTGTACAATGGGAATGAATGGGAAGGAGTTTGGGTGTACTGGGATTGTGTACTTTGGGAGTGAATGGGAAGGGGTTTGGGTCCACTGGGATTGTGTACATTGGGAGTGAATGGGAAGGGGTTTGGGTCCATTGGGATTCGGTACAATGTGAATGAATGGAAAGGGATTTGGGTCCATTGGGATTTTGTAAAATGGGAGTGAATGGGAAGGGATTTGGGTCCACTGGGATTGTGTACAATGGGAGTGAATGGGAAGGGGTTTGGGTCCATTGGGATTATGTGCAATGGCAGTTAACGGGAATGGGTTTAGCTACAATTGGATTGTGTCCAATGCCAGTGAATGCGAAGGGGTTTGGGTCCGTTGACATTGTGTACAATGGCAGTTTTTGGGGAGAGGCTTGAGTCCATTGGGATTGTGTACAATGGGCGTGAAGGTGAAGGGATTTGGGTCCATGGGATTGGTACAATTGGACTGAGTGGGAAGGGATTTGGGTCCATTGGGATTTTGTTCAATGGGATTTAATTGGAACGGTTTTGGGTCCATTGGGATTGTGTACAATGGGAGTGAATGGGAAGGGATTTGGCTCCATTCGTATTGTGTAAAATGGGAGTGAATGCGAAGGGATTTGGTTCCATTGGGATTGTGTACAATGGGTGTCAATGGAAAGGAGTTTGGGTCCATTGGGATTGTGTACAATGGGAGTGAATGGGAAGGGGTCTAGGTCCATTGGAATTGTGTACAATGGGAGTGAATGGTAAGGGTTTTGGGTCCATTGGGATTGTGTACAATGGGCGTGAAGGTGAAGGGATTTGGGTCCATGGGATTGGTACAATTGGACTGAGTGGGAAGGGATTTGGGTCCATTGGGATTTTGTTCAATGGGATTTAATTGGAACGGTTTTGGGTCCATTGGGATTGTGTACAATGGGAGTGAATGGGAAGGGATTTGGCTCCATTCGTATTGTGTAAAATGGGAGTGAATGGGAAGGGATTTGGTTCCATTGGGATTGTGTACAATGGGTGTCAATGGAAAGGAGTTTGGGTCCATTGGGATTGTGTACAATGGGAGTGAATGGGAAGGGGTCTAGGTCCATTGGAATTGTGTACAATGGGAGTGAATGGTAAGGGTTTTGGGTCCATTGGGATTATGTACAGTGGGAGTGAAAGGGAAGAGCTTTAGTTCCACTGGGTTTGTGTACAATGGGATTGAATAGGAAGGGTTTTGGGTTCATTGGGATTGTGTACAATGGGAGTCAATGGGACGGAGTTTGTGTCCACTGAGATTGTGTACAATGGGAGTGAATGGGAAGGGATTTAGGTCCACTGGAATTGTGTACAATGGGATTGAAGGGGAAGGAGTTTGTGTCCATTGGGATTTTGTAAAATGGGAGTGAATGGGAAGGGATTTGGGTCCATTGGGATTGTGTAAAATGGGAGTGAATGGGAATGGGTTTAGGTCCATTGGGATTGTGTACAATGGTATTGAATGGGAAGGAGTTTGGGTCCATTGGGATTGTGTACAATGGGAGTGAATGGGAAGGGGTTTAGGTACATTGGGATTGTGTAGAGTGGGAGCGAATGGGAAGGGGTTTGGGTCCATTGGGATTATGTACATTGGGAGTGAATTGGAAGGGCTTTAATTCCACTGCCATTGTGTACAGTGGAATTTAATAGGAAGGGATTAGGGTTCATTGGGATTGTGTAAATTGTGAGTGAACAGGAAGAGATTTGGATCCATGGGGATTGTGTACAATGGGAGTGAATGGGAAGGGAATTGGGTCCATTTGGATTGTGTACAATGTGAATGAATGGAAAGGGATTTGGGTCCATTGGGATTGTGTACAATGGGAGTGAATGGAAAGGGTTTTGGGTCCATAGGGATTGTGTACAATGGGAGTGAATGGGAAGGAGTTTGGGTTCACTGGGATTGTGTACAATGGGAGTGAATGGGAAGGGGTTTGGGTCCATTGGGATTGTGTACAATGTGAATGAATGGAAAGGGATTTGGGCCCATTGGGATTGTGTACAATGGGAGTGAATGGAAAGGGTTTTGGGTCCATAGGGATTGTGTGCAATGGGACTGAATGGGAAGGAGTTTGGGTTCACTGGGATTGTGTACAATGGGAGTGAATGTGAAGGGGTTTGGGTCCATTGGGATTGTGTACCATGGTAATGAATGGGATGGTGTTTGGGTCCATTGGGATTGTGTACAATGGGAGTGAATGTGAAGGAGTTTGTGTCCACTGGGATTGTGTACAATGGGAGTGAATGGGAAGGGAGTTGTGTCCATTGGGATTGTGTAAAATGGGAGTGAGTGGGAAGGGATTTGGGTCCATTAGGATTGTGTAAAATGGGAGTGAATGGGAATGGGTTTAGGTCCATTGGGATTCTGTACAATGGGAGTGAATGGGAAGGGTTTTGGGTCCATAGGGATAGTGTACAATGGGATTGAATGGGAAAGAGTTTGGGTTCACTGGGATTGTGTACAATGGGAGTGAATGGGAAGGGGTTTGGTTCCATTGGGATTGTGTACCATGGGAATGAATGGGAAGGTGTTTGGGTCCATTGGGATTGTGTACAACGGGAGTGAATGGGAAGGGATTTGGCTCTATTCGTATCGTGTAAAATGTTAGTGAATGGGAAGGGATTTGGTTCCATTGGGATTGCGTACAATGGGAGTGAATGGAAAGGAGTTTGGGTCCATTGGGATTGTGTACAATGGGAGTGAATGGGAAGAGATGGTGTTTGGGTCCATTGGGATTGTGTACAATGGGAGTGAATGGGAAGGGATTTTGGTCCACTGGAATTGTGTACAATGGGATTGAAGGGGAAGGAGTTTGTGTCCATTGGGATTTTGTAAAATGGGAGTGAGTGGGAAGTGATTTGGGTCCATTAGGATTGTGTAAAATGGGAGTGAATGGGAAGGGGTCTTGGTCCATTGGGATTGTGTAAAATGGGAGTGAACAGGCAGAGATTTGGGTCCATTGGGATTGTGTACAATGGGAGTGAATGGGAAGGGGTTTGGTTCCATAGGGATTGTGTACAATGGGATTGAATGTGAAGGAGTTTGTGTCCACTGGGATTGTGTACATTGGGAGTGAATGGGAAGGGAATTGGGTCCATTGGGATTGTGTACAATGGGAATGAATGGGAAAGAGTTTGGGTGTACTGGGATTGTGTACTTTGGGAGTGAATGGGAAGGGGTTTGGGTCCACTGGGATTGTGTACATTGGGAGTGAATGGGAAGGGGTTTGGGTCCATTGGGATTCGGTACAATGTGAATGAATGGAAAGGGATTTGGGTCCATTGGGATTTTGTAAAATGGGAGTGAATGGGAAGGGATTTGGGTCCACTGGGATTGTGTACAATGGGAGTGAATGGGAAGGGGTTTGGGTCCATTGGGATTATGTGCAATGGGAGTTAACGGGAATGGGTTTAGCTACAATTGGATTGTGTCCAATGCCAGTGAATGCGAAGGGGTTTGGGTCCGTTGACATTGTGTACAATGGGAGTTTTTGGGGAGTGGCTTGAGTCCATTTGGATTGTGTACAATGGGCGTGAAGGTGAGGGGATTTGGGTCCATGGGATTGGTACAATTTACTGAATGGGAAGGGATTTGGGTCCACTGGAATTGTGTACAATGGGAGTGAATGGGAATGGGTTTCGGTCCATTGGGATTGTGTACAATGGGATTGAATGGGAAGGAGTTTGGGTCCATAGGGATTGTGTACAATGGGATTGAATGGGAAGGAGTTTGAGTCCACTGGGATTGTGTACAATGGGAGTGAATGGGAAGGGGTTTGGGTCCACTGGGATTGTGTACAATGGGAGTGAATGGGAAGGAGTTTGGTTCCATTGGGATTGTGTACAATGGGCGTGAAGGTGAAGGGATTTGGGTCCATGGGATTGGTACAATTGGACTGAGTGGGAAGGGATTTGGGTCCATTGGGATTTTGTTCAATGGGATTTAATTGGAACGGTTTTGGGTCCATTGGGATTGTGTACAATGGGAGTGAATGGGAAGGGATTTGGCTCCATTCGTATTGTGTAAAATGGGAGTGAATGGGAAGGGATTTGGTTCCATTGGGATTGTGTAAAATGGGAGTGAATGGGAATGGGTTTAGGTCCATTGGGATTGTGTACAATGGGAGTGAATGGGAAGGGATTTGAGTCCATTTGGATTGTGTACAATGTGAATGAATGGAAAGGGATTTGGGTCCATTGGGATTGTGTACAATGGGAGTGAATGGGAAGGGATTTGGCTCCATTCGTATTGTGTAAAATGAGAGTGAATGGGAAGGGATTTGGTTCCATTGGGATTGTGTACAATGGGAGTCAATGGAAAGGAGTTTGGGTCCATTGGGATTGTGTGCAATGGGAGTGAATGGGAAGGTGTCTAGGTCCATTGGAATTGTGTACAATAGGAGTGAATGGTAAGGGGTTTGGGTCCATTGGGCTTATGTACAGTGGGAGTGAAAGGGAAGAGCTTTAGTTCCACTGGGTCTGTGTACAATGGGATTGAATAGGAAGGGATTTGGGTTCATTGGGATTGTGTACAATGGGAGTGAATGGGAAGGGGTTTGTGTCCACTGGGATTGTGTACAATGGGAGTGAATGGGAAGGGATTTAGGTCCATTGGGACTGTGTACAATGGGAATGAATGGGAAGGTGTTTGGGTGTACTGGGATTGTGTACATTGGGAGTGAATGGGAAGGGGTTTTGGTCCATTGGGATTTTGTACATTGGGAGTGAATGGGAAGCTATTTGGGTCCATTGGGATTGTGTACTTTGGGAGTGAATGGGAAGGAGTTTGGGTCCATTGGGATTGTGTACAATGGGAGTGAATGGGAAGGGGTTTGGGTCCACTGGGATTGTGTACAATGGGAGTGAATGGGAAGGAGTTTGGGTCCATTGGGATTGTGTACAATGGGAGTGAATGGGAAGGAGTTTGGGTCCATTGGGATTGTGTACAATGGGAGTGAATTGGAAGGGATTTGGGTCCACTGGGATTGTGTACAATGGAATTGAATGGGATGTGGTTTAGGTCCATGGGGATTCTGTACAATATGAATGAATGGAAAGGGATTTGGGTCCGTTGGGATTGTGTACAATAGGAGTGAATGGGAAGGGATTTAGGTCCACTGGAATTGTGTACAATGGGATTGAAGGGGAAGGAGTTTGTGTCCATTGGGATTTTGTAAAATGGGAGTGAATGGGAAGGGATTTGGGTCCATTGGGATTGTGCAAAATGGGAGTGAATGGGAATGGGTTTAGGTCCACTGGGATTGTGTACAATGGGAGTGAATGGGAAGGGATTTAGGTCCATTGTGATTGTGTACAGTTGGAGTGAATGGGATGGGGTTTGGATCCATTGGGATTATGTACATTGGGAGTTAATTGGAAGGGCTTTAGTTCCACTGGGATTGTGTACAGTGGAATTGAATAGGAAGGGATTTGGGTTCATTGGGATTGTGTAAATTGTGAGTGAACAGGAAGAGATTTGGATCCATTGGGATTGTGTACAATGGGAGTGAATGGGAAGGAGTTTGGGTCCATTGGGATTGTGTACAATGGGAGTGAATTGGAAGGGATTTGGGTCCACTGGGATTGTGTACAATGGAATTGAATGGGATGTGGTTTAGGTCCATGGGGATTCTGTACAATATGAATGAATGGGAAGGGATTTGTGTCCATTTGGATTGTGTACAATGGGAGTGAATGGAAAGGGATTTGGGTACACTGGAATTGTGTACAATGGGAGTGAATGGGAAGGGGTTTGGGTCCATTGGTTTTGTGTACAATGGGAGTTAATGGGACCGGGTTTAGCTCCAATGGGATTGTGTCCAGTGGGAGTGAATGTGAAGGGGTTTGGGTCCATTGGGATTATGTACAGTGGGAGTGAAAGGGAAGAGCTTTAGTTCCACTGGGTTTGTGTACAATGGGATTGAATAGGAAGGGATTTGGGTTCATTGGGATTGTGTACAATGGGAGTCAATGGGAAGGAGTTTGTGTCCACTGAGATTGTGTACAATGGGAGTGAATGGGAAGGGATTTAGGTCCACTGGAATTGTGTACAATGGGATTGAAGGGGAAGGAGTTTGTGTCCATTGGGATTTTGTAAAATGGGAGTGAATGGGAAGGGATTTGGGTCCATTGGGATTGTGTACCATGGGAATGAATGGGAAGGTGTTTGTGTCCATTGGGATTGTGTACAACGGGAGTGAATGGGAAGGGATTTGGGTCCATTGGGATTGTGTACAATGGTATTGAATGGGAAGGAGTTTGGGTCCATTGGGATTGTGTACAATGGGACTGAATGGGAAGGGGTTTAGGTCCATTGGGATTGTGTAGAGTGGGAGCGAATGGGAAGGGGTTTGGGTCCATTGGGATTATGTACATTGGGAGTGAATTGGAAGGGCTTTAATTCCACTGCCATTGTGTACAGTGGAATTTAATAGGAAGGGATTAGGGTTCATTGGGATTGTGTAAATTGTGAGTGAACAGGAAGAGATTTGGATCCATTGGGATTGTGTACAATGGGAGTGAATGGGAAGGGAATTGGGTCCATTTGGATTGTGTACAATGTGAATGAATGGAAAGGGATTTGGGCCCATTGGGATTGTGTACAATGGGAGTGAATGGAAAGGGTTTTGGGTCCATAGGGATTGTGTGCAATGGGACTGAATGGGAAGGAGTTTGGGTTCACTGGGATTGTGTACAATGGGAGTGAATGTGAAGGGGTTTGGGTCCATTGGGATTGTGTACCATGGTAATGAATGGGATGGTGTTTGGGTCCATTGGGATTGTGTACAATGGGAGTGAATGTGAAGGAGTTTGTGTCCACTGGGATTGTGTACAATGGGAGTGAATGGGAAGGGAGTTGTGTCCATTGGGATTGTGTAAAATGGGAGTGAGTGGGAAGGGATTTGGGTCCATTAGGATTGTGTAAAATGGGAGTGAATGGGAATGGGTTTAGGTCCATTGGGATTCTGTACAATGGGAGTGAATGGGAAGGGTTTTGGGTCCATAGGGATAGTGTACAATGGGATTGAATGGGAAAGAGTTTGGGTTCACTGGGATTGTGTACAATGGGAGTGAATGGAAAGGGATTTGGGTACACTGGAATTGTGTACAATGGGAGTGAATGGGAAGGGGTTTGGGTCCATTGGTTTTGTGTACAATGGGAGTTAATGGGACCGGGTTTAGCTCCAATGGGATTGTGTCCAGTGGGAGTGAATGTGAAGGGGTTTGGGTCCGTTGACATTGTCTGCAAAGGGAGTTTTTGGGGAGAGGCTTGAGTCCTTTGGGATTGTGTACAATGGGCGTGAAGGTGAAGGGTTTTGGGTCCATGGGATTGGTACAATGGGACTGAATGGGATGGGATTTGGGTCCATTGGCATTTTGTACAATGGGATTTAAATGGAAGGATTTGGTTCCATTGGGATTGTGTACAATGAGAGTGAACGGGAAGATGTTTAGTTCCATTGGGATTGTGTACAGTGGGAGTGAATGGGAAGTGGTTTGGGTCCATTGGGATTGTGTACATGGGGAGTGAATGGTCAGGGATTTGGGTCCTTGGGATTGTGTACAATGGGAGTTAATGTGAATGGGTTTAGCTCCAATTGGATTGTGTCCAGTGCCAGTGAATGGGAAGGCGTTTGGGTCCGTTGACATTGTATACAATGGGAGTTTTTGTGGAGAGGCTTGAGTCCATTGGGATTGTGTACAATGGGCATGAAGGTGAAGGGATTTGGGTCCATGGGATTGGTACAATTGGACTGAATGGGAAGGGATTTGGGTCCATTGGGATTTTGTACAATGGGATTTAATTGGAAGGGTTTTGGGTCCATTGGAATTGTGTACAACGGGAGTGAATGGGAAGGGTTCTAGGTCCATTGGGATTGTGTACAATGGGAGTGAGCAGGAAGAGATTTGGGTCCATTGGGATTGTGTACAATGGGAGTGAATGGGAAGGGGTTTGGTTCCATAGGGATTGTGTACAATGGGATTGAATGTGAAGGAGTTTGTGTCCACTGGGATTGTGTACATTGGGAGTGAATGGGAAGGGAATTGGGTCCATTGGGATTGTGTACAATGGGAATGAATGGGAAGGAGTTTGGGTGTACTGGGATTGTGTACATTGGGAATGAATGGGAACGGGTTTGGGTCCACTGGGATTGTGTACATTGGGAGTGAATGGGAAGGGGTTTGGGTCCATTGGGATTCTGTACAATGTGAATGAATGGAAACGGATTTGGGTCCATTGGGATTGTGTACAATGGGAGTGAATGGGAAGGGATTTTGGTCCACTGGAATTGTGTACAATGGGATTGAAGGGGAAGGAGTTTGTGTCCATTGGGATTTTGTAAAATGGGAGTGAGTGGGAAGTGATTTGGGTCCATTAGGATTGTGTAAAATGGGAGTGAATGGGAAGGGGTCTTGGTCCATTGGGATTGTGTAAAATGGGAGTGAACAGGCAGAGATTTGGGTCCATTGGGATTGTGTACAATGGGAGTGAATGGGAAGGGGTTTGGTTCCATAGGGATTGTGTACAATGGGATTGAATGTGAAGGAGTTTGTGTCCACTGGGATTGTGTACATTGGGATTGAATGGGAAGGGAATTGGGTCCATTGGGATTGTGTACAATGGGAATGAATGGGAAGGAGTTTGGGTGTACTGGGATTGTGTACTTTGGGAGTGAATGGGAAGGGGTTTGGGTCCACTGGGATTGTGTACATTGGGAGTGAATGGGAAGGGGTTTGGGTCCATTGGGATTCGGTACAATGTGAATGAATGGAAAGGGATTTGGGTCCATTGGGATTTTGTAAAATGGGAGTGAATGGGAAGGGATTTGGGTCCACTGGGATTGTGTACAATGGGAGTGAATGGGAAGGGGTTTGGGTCCATTGGGATTATGTGCAATGGGAGTTAACGGGAATGGGTTTAGCTACAATTGGATTGTGTCCAATGCCAGTGAATGCGAAGGGGTTTGGGTCCGTTGACATTGTGTACAATGGGAGTTTTTGGGGAGTGGCTTGAGTCCATTTGGATTGTGTACAATGGGCGTGAAGGTGAGGGGATTTGGGTCCATGGGATTGGTACAATTTACTGAATGGGAAGGGATTTGGGTCCACTGGAATTGTGTACAATGGGAGTGAATGGGAATGGGTTTCGGTCCATTGGGATTGTGTACAATGGGATTGAATGGGAAGGAGTTTGGGTCCATAGGGATTGTGTACAATGGGATTGAATGGGAAGGAGTTTGAGTCCACTGGGATTGTGTACAATGGGAGTGAATGGGAAGGGGTTTGGGTCCACTGGGATTGTGTACAATGGGAGTGAATGGGAAGGAGTTTGGTTCCATTGGGATTGTGTACAATGGGCGTGAAGGTGAAGGGATTTGGGTCCATGGGATTGGTACAATTGGACTGAGTGGGAAGGGATTTGGGTCCATTGGGATTTTGTTCAATGGGATTTAATTGGAACGGTTTTGGGTCCATTGGGATTGTGTACAATGGGAGTGAATGGGAAGGGATTTGGCTCCATTCGTATTGTGTAAAATGGGAGTGAATGGGAAGGGATTTGGTTCCATTGGGATTGTGTAAAATGGGAGTGAATGGGAATGGGTTTAGGTCCATTGGGATTGTGTACAATGGGAGTGAATGGGAAGGGATTTGAGTCCATTTGGATTGTGTACAATGTGAATGAATGGAAAGGGATTTGGGTCCATTGGGATTGTGTACAATGGGAGTGAATGGGAAGGGATTTGGCTCCATTCGTATTGTGTAAAATGAGAGTGAATGGGAAGGGATTTGGTTCCATTGGGATTGTGTACAATGGGAGTCAATGGAAAGGAGTTTGGGTCCATTGGGATTGTGTGCAATGGGAGTGAATGGGAAGGTGTCTAGGTCCATTGGAATTGTGTACAATAGGAGTGAATGGTAAGGGGTTTGGGTCCATTGGGCTTATGTACAGTGGGAGTGAAAGGGAAGAGCTTTAGTTCCACTGGGTCTGTGTACAATGGGATTGAATAGGAAGGGATTTGGGTTCATTGGGATTGTGTACAATGGGAGTGAATGGGAAGGGGTTTGTGTCCACTGGGATTGTGTACAATGGGAGTGAATGGGAAGGGATTTAGGTCCATTGGGACTGTGTACAATGGGAATGAATGGGAAGGTGTTTGGGTGTACTGGGATTGTGTACATTGGGAGTGAATGGGAAGGGGTTTTGGTCCATTGGGATTTTGTACATTGGGAGTGAATGGGAAGCTATTTGGGTCCATTGGGATTGTGTACTTTGGGAGTGAATGGGAAGGAGTTTGGGTCCATTGGGATTGTGTACAATGGGAGTGAATGGGAAGGGGTTTGGGTCCACTGGGATTGTGTACAATGGGAGTGAATGGGAAGGAGTTTGGGTCCATTGGGATTGTGTACAATGGGAGTGAATGGGAAGGAGTTTGGGTCCATTGGGATTGTGTACAATGGGAGTGAATTGGAAGGGATTTGGGTCCACTGGGATTGTGTACAATGGAATTGAATGGGATGTGGTTTAGGTCCATGGGGATTCTGTACAATATGAATGAATGGAAAGGGATTTGGGTCCGTTGGGATTGTGTACAATAGGAGTGAATGGGAAGGGATTTAGGTCCACTGGAATTGTGTACAATGGGATTGAAGGGGAAGGAGTTTGTGTCCATTGGGATTTTGTAAAATGGGAGTGAATGGGAAGGGATTTGGGTCCATTGGGATTGTGCAAAATGGGAGTGAATGGGAATGGGTTTAGGTCCACTGGGATTGTGTACAATGGGAGTGAATGGGAAGGGATTTAGGTCCATTGTGATTGTGTACAGTTGGAGTGAATGGGATGGGGTTTGGATCCATTGGGATTATGTACATTGGGAGTTAATTGGAAGGGCTTTAGTTCCACTGGGATTGTGTACAGTGGAATTGAATAGGAAGGGATTTGGGTTCATTGGGATTGTGTAAATTGTGAGTGAACAGGAAGAGATTTGGATCCATTGGGATTGTGTACAATGGGAGTGAATGGGAAGGAGTTTGGGTCCATTGGGATTGTGTACAATGGGAGTGAATTGGAAGGGATTTGGGTCCACTGGGATTGTGTACAATGGAATTGAATGGGATGTGGTTTAGGTCCATGGGGATTCTGTACAATATGAATGAATGGGAAGGGATTTGTGTCCATTTGGATTGTGTACAATGGGAGTGAATGGAAAGGGATTTGGGTACACTGGAATTGTGTACAATGGGAGTGAATGGGAAGGGGTTTGGGTCCATTGGTTTTGTGTACAATGGGAGTTAATGGGACCGGGTTTAGCTCCAATGGGATTGTGTCCAGTGGGAGTGAATGTGAAGGGGTTTGGGTCCATTGGGATTATGTACAGTGGGAGTGAAAGGGAAGAGCTTTAGTTCCACTGGGTTTGTGTACAATGGGATTGAATAGGAAGGGATTTGGGTTCATTGGGATTGTGTACAATGGGAGTCAATGGGAAGGAGTTTGTGTCCACTGAGATTGTGTACAATGGGAGTGAATGGGAAGGGATTTAGGTCCACTGGAATTGTGTACAATGGGATTGAAGGGGAAGGAGTTTGTGTCCATTGGGATTTTGTAAAATGGGAGTGAATGGGAAGGGATTTGGGTCCATTGGGATTGTGTACCATGGGAATGAATGGGAAGGTGTTTGTGTCCATTGGGATTGTGTACAACGGGAGTGAATGGGAAGGGATTTGGGTCCATTGGGATTGTGTACAATGGTATTGAATGGGAAGGAGTTTGGGTCCATTGGGATTGTGTACAATGGGACTGAATGGGAAGGGGTTTAGGTCCATTGGGATTGTGTAGAGTGGGAGCGAATGGGAAGGGGTTTGGGTCCATTGGGATTATGTACATTGGGAGTGAATTGGAAGGGCTTTAATTCCACTGCCATTGTGTACAGTGGAATTTAATAGGAAGGGATTAGGGTTCATTGGGATTGTGTAAATTGTGAGTGAACAGGAAGAGATTTGGATCCATTGGGATTGTGTACAATGGGAGTGAATGGGAAGGGAATTGGGTCCATTTGGATTGTGTACAATGTGAATGAATGGAAAGGGATTTGGGCCCATTGGGATTGTGTACAATGGGAGTGAATGGAAAGGGTTTTGGGTCCATAGGGATTGTGTGCAATGGGACTGAATGGGAAGGAGTTTGGGTTCACTGGGATTGTGTACAATGGGAGTGAATGTGAAGGGGTTTGGGTCCATTGGGATTGTGTACCATGGTAATGAATGGGATGGTGTTTGGGTCCATTGGGATTGTGTACAATGGGAGTGAATGTGAAGGAGTTTGTGTCCACTGGGATTGTGTACAATGGGAGTGAATGGGAAGGGAGTTGTGTCCATTGGGATTGTGTAAAATGGGAGTGAGTGGGAAGGGATTTGGGTCCATTAGGATTGTGTAAAATGGGAGTGAATGGGAATGGGTTTAGGTCCATTGGGATTCTGTACAATGGGAGTGAATGGGAAGGGTTTTGGGTCCATAGGGATAGTGTACAATGGGATTGAATGGGAAAGAGTTTGGGTTCACTGGGATTGTGTACAATGGGAGTGAATGGAAAGGGATTTGGGTACACTGGAATTGTGTACAATGGGAGTGAATGGGAAGGGGTTTGGGTCCATTGGTTTTGTGTACAATGGGAGTTAATGGGACCGGGTTTAGCTCCAATGGGATTGTGTCCAGTGGGAGTGAATGTGAAGGGGTTTGGGTCCGTTGACATTGTCTGCAAAGGGAGTTTTTGGGGAGAGGCTTGAGTCCTTTGGGATTGTGTACAATGGGCGTGAAGGTGAAGGGTTTTGGGTCCATGGGATTGGTACAATGGGACTGAATGGGATGGGATTTGGGTCCATTGGCATTTTGTACAATGGGATTTAAATGGAAGGATTTGGTTCCATTGGGATTGTGTACAATGAGAGTGAACGGGAAGATGTTTAGTTCCATTGGGATTGTGTACAGTGGGAGTGAATGGGAAGTGGTTTGGGTCCATTGGGATTGTGTACATGGGGAGTGAATGGTCAGGGATTTGGGTCCTTGGGATTGTGTACAATGGGAGTTAATGTGAATGGGTTTAGCTCCAATTGGATTGTGTCCAGTGCCAGTGAATGGGAAGGCGTTTGGGTCCGTTGACATTGTATACAATGGGAGTTTTTGTGGAGAGGCTTGAGTCCATTGGGATTGTGTACAATGGGCATGAAGGTGAAGGGATTTGGGTCCATGGGATTGGTACAATTGGACTGAATGGGAAGGGATTTGGGTCCATTGGGATTTTGTACAATGGGATTTAATTGGAAGGGTTTTGGGTCCATTGGAATTGTGTACAACGGGAGTGAATGGGAAGGGTTCTAGGTCCATTGGGATTGTGTACAATGGGAGTGAGCAGGAAGAGATTTGGGTCCATTGGGATTGTGTACAATGGGAGTGAATGGGAAGGGGTTTGGTTCCATAGGGATTGTGTACAATGGGATTGAATGTGAAGGAGTTTGTGTCCATTGGGATTTTGTAAAATGGGAGTGAATGGGAAGGGATTTGGGTCCATTGGGATTGTGTAAAATGGGAGTGAATGGGAATGGGTTTAGGTCCACTGGGATTGTGTACAATGGGAGTGAATGGGAAGGGATTTAGGTCCATTGTGATTGTGTACAGTTGGAGTGAATGGGATGGGGTTTGGATCCATTGGGATTATGTACATTGGGAGTTAATTGGAAGGGCTTTAGTTCCACTGGGATTGTGTACAGTGGAATTGAATAGGAAGGGATTTGGGTTCATTGGGATTGTGTAAATTGTGAGTGAACAGGAAGAGATTTGGATCCATTGGGATTGTGTACAATGGGAGTGAATGGGAAGGAGTTTGGGTCCATTGGGATTGTGTACAATGGGAGTGAATTGGAAGGGATTTGGGTCCACTGGGATTGTGTACAATGGAATTGAATGGGATGTGGTTTAGGTCCATGGGGATTCTGTACAATATGAATGAATGGAAAGGGATTTGGGTCCGTTGGGATTGTGTACAATAGGAGTGAATGGGAAGGGATTTAGGTCCACTGGAATTGTGTACAATGGGATTGAAGGGGAAGGAGTTTGTGTCCATTGGGATTTTGTAAAATGGGAGTGAATGGGAAGGGATTTGGGTCCATTGGGATTGTGTAAAATGGGAGTGAATGGGAATGGGTTTAGGTCCACTGGGATTGTGTACAATGGGAGTGAATGGGAAGGGATTTAGGTCCATTGTGATTGTGTACAGTTGGAGTGAATGGGATGGGGTTTGGATCCATTGGGATTATGTACATTGGGAGTTAATTGGAAGGGCTTTAGTTCCACTGGGATTGTGTACAGTGGAATTGAATAGGAAGGGATTTGGGTTCATTGGGATTGTGTAAATTGTGAGTGAACAGGAAGAGATTTGGATCCATTGGGATTGTGTACAATGGGAGTGAATGGGAAGGGATTTGTGTCCATTTGGATAGTGTACAATGGGAATGAATGGGAAGGGATTTGGGTCCACTGGAATTGTGTACAATGGGAGTGAATGGGAAAGTGTTTGGGTCTATTGGGATTGTGTACAATGGGAGTGAATGGGAAGGAATTTGGGTCCTTTGGGATTTTGTACTACGGGAGTTAATGGGAAGGGATTTGTCTCCATTTGGATTGTGTAAAATTGGAGTGAATGGGAATGGGTTTTGGTCCATTGGGATTGTGTACAATGGGATTGAATGGGAAGGAGTTTGGGTCCATAGGGATTGTGTACAATGGGATTGAATGGGAAGGAGTTTGAGTCCACTGGGATTGTGTACAATGGGAGTGAATGGGAAGGGGTTTGGGTCCACTGGGATTGTGTACAATGGGAGTGAATGGGAAGGAGTTTGGGTCCATTGGGATTGTGTACAGTGGGACTGAATGGGATGGGATTTGGGTCCATTGGCATTATGTCCAGTGGGAGTGAATGGGAAGGGCTTTAGTTCCACTGGAATTGTGTACAATGGGAGTGAATGGGAAAGTGTTTGGGTCTATTGGGATTGTGTACAATGGGAGTGAATGGGAAGGAATTTGGTTCCTTTGGGATTTTGTACTACGGGAGTTAATGGAAAGGGATTTGGCTCCATTTGGATTGTGTAAAATTGGAGTGAATGGGAATGGGTTTAGCTCCATTGGGATTGTGTAAAATGGGAGTGAATGGGAATGGGTTTCGGTCCATTGGGATTGTGTACAATGGGATTGAATGGGAAGGAGTTTGGGTCCATTGGGATTGTGTACAATGGTAGTGATTGGGAAAGTGTTTGTGTCTATTGGGATTGTGTACAATGGGAGTGAATGGGAAGGGATTTGGGTCCATTCGTATCGTGTAAAATGGGAGTAAATGGGAAGGGGTTTGGTTCCATTGGGATTGTGTACAATGGGAGTGAACGCGAAGACGTTTAGTTCTATTGGGATTGTGTCCAGTGGGAGTGAATGGGAAGTTGTTTGGGTCCATTGGGATTGCGTGCATTGGGAGTGAGTGGTAACGGATTTGGGTCCACTGGGATTGTGTACAATTGGAGTGAATGGGAAGGGGTTTGGGTCCATTGGGATTGTGTATAATGGGAGTTAATGTGAATGGGTTTAGCTCCAATTGGATTGTGTCCAGTGCCAGTGAATGGGAAGGGGTTTGGGTCCGTTGGGATTGTGTACAATGGGAGTTAATGTGAATGGGTTTAGCTCCGATTGGAGTGTGTCCAGTGCCAGTGAATGGGAAGGGGTTTGGGTCCGTTGACTTTGTGTACAATGGGAGTTTTTGGGGAGAGGCTTGAGTCCATTGGGATTGTGTACAATGGGCATGAAGGTGAAGGGATTTGGGTCCATGGGATTTTGTACAATTGGACTGAGTGGGAAGGGATTTGGGTCCATTGGGATTTTGTAAAATGGGAGTGAATGGGAATGGGTTTAGATCCTTTGGGATTGTGAACAATGGGAGTAAATGGGAAGGGTTTAGGTCCATTGGGATTGTGTACAGTGGGAGTGAATGGGAAGGCGTTTGGGTCCATTGGGATTATGTACTTTGGGAGTGAATTGGAAGGGCTTTAGTTCCACTGGGATTGTGTACAGTGGAATTGAATAGGAAGGGATTTGGGTTCATTGGGATTATGTAAATTGTGAGTGAACAGGAAGAGATTTGGATCCATTGGGATTGTGTACAATGGGAGTGAATGGGAAGGGATTTGTGTCCATTTGGATTGTGTACAATGGGAGTGAATGGAAAGGGATTTGGGTCCATTGGGATTGTGTAAAATGGGAGTGAATGGGAATGGGTTTAGATCCTTTGGGATTGTGAACAATGGGAGTAAATGGGAAGGGGTTTAGGTCCATTGGGATTATGTACAGTGGGAGTGAATGGGAAGGCGTTTGGGTCCATTGGGATTATGTACTTTGGGAGTGAATTGGAAGGGCTTTAGTTCCACTGGGATTGTGTACAGTGGAATTGAATAGGAAGGGATTTGGGTTCATTGGGATTGTGTAAATTGTGAGTGAACAGGAAGAGATTTGGATCCATTGGGATTGTGTACAATGGGAGTGAATGGGAAGGGATTTGTGTCCATTTGGATTGTGTACAATGGGAGTGAATGGAAAGGGATTTGGGTACACTGGAATTGTGTACAATGGGAGTGAATGGGAAGGGGTTTGGGTCCATTGGTTTTGTGTACAATGGGAGTTAATGGGACCGGGTTTAGCTCCAATGGGATTGTGTCCAGTGGGAGTGAATGTGAAGGGGTTTGGGTCCGTTGACATTGTCTACAAAGGGAGTTTTTGGGGAGAGGCTTGAGTCCTTTGGGATTGTGTACAATGGGCGTGAAGGTGAAGGGTTTTGGGTCCATGGGATTGGTACAATGGGACTGAATGGGATGGGATTTGGGTCCATTGGTATTTTGTACAATGGGATTTAAATGGAAGGATTTGGTTCCATTGGGATTGTGTACAATGAGAGTGAACGGGAAGATGTTTAGTTCCATTGGGATTGTGTACAGTGGGAGTGAATGGGAAGTGGTTTGGGTCCATTGGGATTGTGTACATGGGGAGTGAATGGTCAGGGATTTGGGTCCTTGGGATTGTGTACAATGGGAGTTAATGTGAATGGGTTTAGCTCCAATTGGATTGTGTCCAGTGCCAGTGAATGGGAAGGGGTTTGGGTCCATTGGGATTATGTACAGTGGGAGTGAAAGGGAAGAGCTTTAGTTCCACTGGGTTTGTGTACAATGGGATTGAATAGGAAGGGATTTGGGTTCATTGGGATTGTGTACAATGGGAGTCAATGGGAAGGAGTTTGTGTCCACTGAGATTGTGTACAATGGGAGTGAATGGGAAGGGATTTAGGTCCACTGGAATTGTGTACAATGGGATTGAAGGGGAAGGAGTTTGTGTCCATTGGGATTTTGTAAAATGGGAGTGAATGGGAAGGGATTTGGGTCCATTGGGATTGTGTACCATGGGAATGAATGGGAAGGTGTTTGTGTCCATTGGGATTGTGTACAACGGGAGTGAATGGGAAGGGATTTGGGTCCATTGGGATTGTGTACAATGGTATTGAATGGGAAGGAGTTTGGGTCCATTGGGATTGTGTACAATGGGACTGAATGGGAAGGGGTTTAGGTCCATTGGGATTGTGTAGAGTGGGAGCGAATGGGAAGGGGTTTGGGTCCATTGGGATTATGTACATTGGGAGTGAATTGGAAGGGCTTTAATTCCACTGCCATTGTGTACAGTGGAATTTAATAGGAAGGGATTAGGGTTCATTGGGATTGTGTAAATTGTGAGTGAACAGGAAGAGATTTGGATCCATTGGGATTGTGTACAATGGGAGTGAATGGGAAGGGAATTGGGTCCATTTGGATTGTGTACAATGTGAATGAATGGAAAGGGATTTGGGCCCATTGGGATTGTGTACAATGGGAGTGAATGGAAAGGGTTTTGGGTCCATAGGGATTGTGTGCAATGGGACTGAATGGGAAGGAGTTTGGGTTCACTGGGATTGTGTACAATGGCAGTGAATGTGAAGGGGTTTGGGTCCATTGGGATTGTGTACCATGGTAATGAATGGGATGGTGTTTGGGTCCATTGGGATTGTGTACAATGGGAGTGAATGTGAAGGAGTTTGTGTCCACTGGGATTGTGTACAATGGGAGTGAATGGGAAGGGAGTTGTGTCCATTGGGATTGTGTAAAATGGGAGTGAGTGGGAAGGGATTTGGGTCCATTAGGATTGTGTAAAATGGGAGTGAATGGGAATGGGTTTAGGTCCATTGGGATTCTGTACAATGGGAGTGAATGGGAAGGGTTTTGGGTCCATAGGGATAGTGTACAATGGGATTGAATGGGAAAGAGTTTGGGTTCACTGGGATTGTGTACAATGGGAGTGAATGGGAAGGGGTTTGGTTCCATTGGGATTGTGTACCATGGGAATGAATGGGAAGGTGTTTGGGTCCATTGGGATTGTGTACAACGGGAGTGAATGGGAAGGGATTTGGCTCTATTCGTATCGTGTAAAATGTTAGTGAATGGGAAGGGATTTGGTTCCATTGGGATTGCGTACAATGGGAGTGAATGGAAAGGAGTTTGGGTCCATTGGGATTGTGTACAATGGGAGTGAATGGGAAGGGATGGTGTTTGGGTCCATTGGGATTGTGTACAATGGGAGTGAATGGGAAGGGATTTTGGTCCACTGGAATTGTGTACAATGGGATTGAAGGGGAAGGAGTTTGTGTCCATTGGGATTTTGTAAAATGGGAGTGAGTGGGAAGTGATTTGGGTCCATTAGGATTGTGTAAAATGGGAGTGAATGGGAAGGGGTCTTGGTCCATTGGGATTGTGTAAAATGGGAGTGAACAGGCAGAGATTTGGGTCCATTGGGATTGTGTACAATGGGAGTGAATGGGAAGGGGTTTGGTTCCATAGGGATTGTGTACAATGGGATTGAATGTGAAGGAGTTTGTGTCCACTGGGATTGTGTACATTGGGATTGAATGGGAAGGGAATTGGGTCCATTGGGATTGTGTACAATGGGAATGAATGGGAAGGAGTTTGGGTGTACTGGGATTGTGTACTTTGGGAGTGAATGGGAAGGGGTTTGGGTCCACTGGGATTGTGTACATTGGGAGTGAATGGGAAGGGGTTTGGGTCCATTGGGATTCGGTACAATGTGAATGAATGGAAAGGGATTTGGGTCCATTGGGATTTTGTAAAATGGGAGTGAATGGGAAGGGATTTGGGTCCACTGGGATTGTGTACAATGGGAGTGAATGGGAAGGGGTTTGGGTCCATTGGGATTATGTGCAATGGGAGTTAACGGGAATGGGTTTAGCTACAATTGGATTGTGTCCAATGCCAGTGAATGCGAAGGGGTTTGGGTCCGTTGACATTGTGTACAATGGGAGTTTTTGGGGAGTGGCTTGAGTCCATTTGGATTGTGTACAATGGGCGTGAAGGTGAGGGGATTTGGGTCCATGGGATTGGTACAATTTACTGAATGGGAAGGGATTTGGGTCCACTGGAATTGTGTACAATGGGAGTGAATGGGAATGGGTTTCGGTCCATTGGGATTGTGTACAATGGGATTGAATGGGAAGGAGTTTGGGTCCATAGGGATTGTGTACAATGGGATTGAATGGGAAGGAGTTTGAGTCCACTGGGATTGTGTACAATGGGAGTGAATGGGAAGGGGTTTGGGTCCACTGGGATTGTGTACAATGGGAGTGAATGGGAAGGAGTTTGGTTCCATTGGGATTGTGTACAATGGGCGTGAAGGTGAAGGGATTTGGGTCCATGGGATTGGTACAATTGGACTGAGTGGGAAGGGATTTGGGTCCATTGGGATTTTGTTCAATGGGATTTAATTGGAACGGTTTTGGGTCCATTGGGATTGTGTACAATGGGAGTGAATGGGAAGGGATTTGGCTCCATTCGTATTGTGTAAAATGGGAGTGAATGGGAAGGGATTTGGTTCCATTGGGATTGTGTAAAATGGGAGTGAATGGGAATGGGTTTAGGTCCATTGGGATTGTGTACAATGGGAGTGAATGGGAAGGGATTTGAGTCCATTTGGATTGTGTACAATGTGAATGAATGGAAAGGGATTTGGGTCCATTGGGATTGTGTACAATGGGAGTGAATGGGAAGGGATTTGGCTCCATTCGTATTGTGTAAAATGAGAGTGAATGGGAAGGGATTTGGTTCCATTGGGATTGTGTACAATGGGAGTCAATGGAAAGGAGTTTGGGTCCATTGGGATTGTGTGCAATGGGAGTGAATGGGAAGGTGTCTAGGTCCATTGGAATTGTGTACAATAGGAGTGAATGGTAAGGGGTTTGGGTCCATTGGGCTTATGTACAGTGGGAGTGAAAGGGAAGAGCTTTAGTTCCACTGGGTCTGTGTACAATGGGATTGAATAGGAAGGGATTTGGGTTCATTGGGATTGTGTACAATGGGAGTGAATGGGAAGGGGTTTGTGTCCACTGGGATTGTGTACAATGGGAGTGAATGGGAAGGGATTTAGGTCCATTGGGACTGTGTACAATGGGAATGAATGGGAAGGTGTTTGGGTGTACTGGGATTGTGTACATTGGGAGTGAATGGGAAGGGGTTTTGGTCCATTGGGATTTTGTACATTGGGAGTGAATGGGAAGCTATTTGGGTCCATTGGGATTGTGTACTTTGGGAGTGAATGGGAAGGAGTTTGGGTCCATTGGGATTGTGTACAATGGGAGTGAATGGGAAGGGGTTTGGGTCCACTGGGATTGTGTACAATGGGAGTGAATGGGAAGGAGTTTGGGTCCATTGGGATTGTGTAAAATGGGAGTGAATGGGAAGGAGTTTGGGTCCATTGGGATTGTGTAAAATGGGAGTGAACAGGCAGAGATTTGGGTCCATTGGGATTGTGTACAATGGGAGTGAATGGGAAGGGGTTTGGTTCCATAGGGATTGTGTACAATGGGATTGAATGTGAAGGAGTTTGTGTCCACTGGGATTGTGTACATTGGGATTGAATGGGAAGGGAATTGGGTCCATTGGGATTGTGTACAATGGGAATGAATGGGAAGGAGTTTGGGTGTACTGGGATTGTGTACTTTGGGAGTGAATGGGAAGGGGTTTGGGTCCACTGGGATTGTGTACATTGGGAGTGAATGGGAAGGGGTTTGGGTCCATTGGGATTCGGTACAATGTGAATGAATGGAAAGGGATTTGGGTCCATTGGGATTTTGTAAAATGGGAGTGAATGGGAAGGGATTTGGGTCCACTGGGATTGTGTACAATGGGAGTGAATGGGAAGGGGTTTGGGTCCATTGGGATTATGTGCAATGGGAGTTAACGGGAATGGGTTTAGCTACAATTGGATTGTGTCCAATGCCAGTGAATGCGAAGGGGTTTGGGTCCGTTGACATTGTGTACAATGGGAGTTTTTGGGGAGTGGCTTGAGTCCATTTGGATTGTGTACAATGGGCGTGAAGGTGAGGGGATTTGGGTCCATGGGATTGGTACAATTTACTGAATGGGAAGGGATTTGGGTCCACTGGAATTGTGTACAATGGGAGTGAATGGGAATGGGTTTCGGTCCATTGGGATTGTGTACAATGGGATTGAATGGGAAGGAGTTTGGGTCCATAGGGATTGTGTACAATGGGATTGAATGGGAAGGAGTTTGAGTCCACTGGGATTGTGTACAATGGGAGTGAATGGGAAGGGGTTTGGGTCCACTGGGATTGTGTACAATGGGAGTGAATGGGAAGGAGTTTGGTTCCATTGGGATTGTGTACAATGGGCGTGAAGGTGAAGGGATTTGGGTCCATGGGATTGGTACAATTGGACTGAGTGGGAAGGGATTTGGGTCCATTGGGATTTTGTTCAATGGGATTTAATTGGAACGGTTTTGGGTCCATTGGGATTGTGTACAATGGGAGTGAATGGGAAGGGATTTGGCTCCATTCGTATTGTGTAAAATGGGAGTGAATGGGAAGGGATTTGGTTCCATTGGGATTGTGTAAAATGGGAGTGAATGGGAATGGGTTTAGGTCCATTGGGATTGTGTACAATGGGAGTGAATGGGAAGGGATTTGAGTCCATTTGGATTGTGTACAATGTGAATGAATGGAAAGGGATTTGGGTCCATTGGGATTGTGTACAATGGGAGTGAATGGGAAGGGATTTGGCTCCATTCGTATTGTGTAAAATGAGAGTGAATGGGAAGGGATTTGGTTCCATTGGGATTGTGTACAATGGGAGTCAATGGAAAGGAGTTTGGGTCCATTGGGATTGTGTGCAATGGGAGTGAATGGGAAGGTGTCTAGGTCCATTGGAATTGTGTACAATAGGAGTGAATGGTAAGGGGTTTGGGTCCATTGGGCTTATGTACAGTGGGAGTGAAAGGGAAGAGCTTTAGTTCCACTGGGTCTGTGTACAATGGGATTGAATAGGAAGGGATTTGGGTTCATTGGGATTGTGTACAATGGGAGTGAATGGGAAGGGGTTTGTGTCCACTGGGATTGTGTACAATGGGAGTGAATGGGAAGGGATTTAGGTCCATTGGGACTGTGTACAATGGGAATGAATGGGAAGGTGTTTGGGTGTACTGGGATTGTGTACATTGGGAGTGAATGGGAAGGGGTTTTGGTCCATTGGGATTTTGTACATTGGGAGTGAATGGGAAGCTATTTGGGTCCATTGGGATTGTGTACTTTGGGAGTGAATGGGAAGGAGTTTGGGTCCATTGGGATTGTGTACAATGGGAGTGAATGGGAAGGGGTTTGGGTCCACTGGGATTGTGTACAATGGGAGTGAATGGGAAGGAGTTTGGGTCCATTGGGATTGTGTACAATGGGAGTGAATGGGAAGGAGTTTGGGTCCATTGGGATTGTGTACAATGGGAGTGAATTGGAAGGGATTTGGGTCCACTGGGATTGTGTACAATGGAATTGAATGGGATGTGGTTTAGGTCCATGGGGATTCTGTACAATATGAATGAATGGAAAGGGATTTGGGTCCGTTGGGATTGTGTACAATAGGAGTGAATGGGAAGGGATTTAGGTCCACTGGAATTGTGTACAATGGGATTGAAGGGGAAGGAGTTTGTGTCCATTGGGATTTTGTAAAATGGGAGTGAATGGGAAGGGATTTGGGTCCATTGGGATTGTGTAAAATGGGAGTGAATGGGAATGGGTTTAGGTCCACTGGGATTGTGTACAATGGGAGTGAATGGGAAGGGATTTAGGTCCATTGTGATTGTGTACAGTTGGAGTGAATGGGATGGGGTTTGGATCCATTGGGATTATGTACATTGGGAGTTAATTGGAAGGGCTTTAGTTCCACTGGGATTGTGTACAGTGGAATTGAATAGGAAGGGATTTGGGTTCATTGGGATTGTGTAAATTGTGAGTGAACAGGAAGAGATTTGGATCCATTGGGATTGTGTACAATGGGAGTGAATGGGAAGGAGTTTGGGTCCATTGGGATTGTGTACAATGGGAGTGAATTGAAAGGGATTTGGGTCCACTGGGATTGTGTACAATGGAATTGAATGGCATGTGGTTTAGGTCCATGGGGATTCTGTACAATATGAATGAATGGAAAGGGATTTGGGTCCGTTGGGATTGTGTACAATAGGAGTGAATGGGAAGGGATTTAGGTCCACTGGAATTGTGTACAATGGGATTGAAGGGGAAGGAGTTTGTGTCCATTGGGATTTTGTAAAATGGGAGTGAATGGGAAGGGATTTGGGTCCATTGGGATTGTGCAAAATGGGAGTGAATGGGAATGGGTTTAGGTCCACTGGGATTGTGTACAATGGGAGTGAATGGGAAGGGATTTAGGTCCATTGTGATTGTGTACAGTTGGAGTGAATGGGATGGGGTTTGGATCCATTGGGATTATGTACATTGGGAGTTAATTGGAAGGGCTTTAGTTCCACTGGGATTGTGTACAGTGGAATTGAATAGGAAGGGATTTGGGTTCATTGGGATTGTGTAAATTGTGAGTGAACAGGAAGAGATTTGGATCCATTGGGATTGTGTACAATGGGAGTGAATGGGAAGGGATTTGTGTCCATTTGGATAGTGTACAATGGGAATGAATGGGAAGGGATTTGGGTCCACTGGAATTGTGTACAATGGGAGTGAATGGGAAAGTGTTTGGGTCTATTGGGATTGTGTACAATGGGAGTGAATGGGAAGGAATTTGGGTCCTTTGGGATTTTGTACTACGGGAGTTAATGGGAAGGGATTTGTCTCCATTTGGATTGTGTAAAATTGGAGTGAATGGGAATGGGTTTCGGTCCATTGGGATTGTGTACAATGGGATTGAATGGGAAGGAGTTTGGGTCCATAGGGATTGTGTACAATGGGATTGAATGGGAAGGAGTTTGAGTCCACTGGGATTGTGTACAATGGGAGTGAATGGGAAGGGGTTTGGGTCCACTGGGATTGTGTACAATGGGAGTGAATGGGAAGGAGTTTGGGTCCATTGGGATTGTGTACAGTGGGACTGAATGGGATGGGATTTGGGTCCATTGGCATTATGTCCAGTGGGAGTGAATGGGAAGGGCTTTAGTTCCACTGGAATTGTGTACAATGGGAGTGAATGGGAAAGTGTTTGGGTCTATTGGGATTGTGTACAATGGGAGTGAATGGGAAGGAATTTGGTTCCTTTGGGATTTTGTACTACGGGAGTTAATGGAAAGGGATTTGGCTCCATTTGGATTGTGTAAAATTGGAGTGAATGGGAATGGGTTTAGCTCCATTGGGATTGTGTAAAATGGGAGTGAATGGGAATGGGTTTCGGTCCATTGGGATTGTGTACAATGGGATTGAATGGGAAGGAGTTTGGGTCCATTGGGATTGTGTACAATGGTAGTGATTGGGAAAGTGTTTGTGTCTATTGGGATTGTGTACAATGGGAGTGAATGGGAAGGGATTTGGGTCCATTCGTATCGTGTAAAATGGGAGTAAATGGGAAGGGGTTTGGTTCCATTGGGATTGTGTACAATGGGAGTGAACGCGAAGACGTTTAGTTCTATTGGGATTGTGTCCAGTGGGAGTGAATGGGAAGTTGTTTGGGTCCATTGGGATTGCGTGCATTGGGAGTGAGTGGTAACGGATTTGGGTCCACTGGGATTGTGTACAATGGGAGTGAATGGGAAGGGATTTAGGTCCATTGTGATTGTGTACAGTTGGAGTGAATGGGATGGGGTTTGGATCCATTGGGATTATGTACATTGGGAGTTAATTGGAAGGGCTTTAGTTCCACTGGGATTGTGTACAGTGGAATTGAATAGGAAGGGATTTGGGTTCATTGGGATTGTGTAAATTGTGAGGGAACAGGAAGAGATTTGGATCCATTGGGATTGTGTACAATGGGAGTGAATGGGAAGGAGTTTGGGTCCATTGGGATTGTGTACAATGGGAGTGAATTGGAAGGGATTTGGGTCCACTGGGATTGTGTACAATGGAATTGAATGGGATGTGGTTTAGGTCCATGGGGATTCTGTACAATATGAATGAATGGAAAGGGATTTGGGTCCGTTGGGATTGTGTACAATAGGAGTGAATGGGAAGGGATTTAGGTCCACTGGAATTGTGTACAATGGGATTGAAGGGGAAGGAGTTTGTGTCCATTGGGATTTTGTAAAATGGGAGTGAATGGGAAGGGATTTGGGTCCATTGGGATTGTGTAAAATGGGAGTGAATGGGAATGGGTTTAGGTCCACTGGGATTGTGTACAATGGGAGTGAATGGGAAGGGATTTAGGTCCATTGTGATTGTGTACAGTTGGAGTGAATGGGATGGGGTTTGGATCCATTGGGATTATGTACATTGGGAGTTAATTGGAAGGGCTTTAGTTCCACTGGGATTGTGTACAGTGGAATTGAATAGGAAGGGATTTGGGTTCATTGGGATTGTGTAAATTGTGAGTGAACAGGAAGAGATTTGGATCCATTGGGATTGTGTACAATGGGAGTGAATGGGAAGGGATTTGTGTCCATTTGGATAGTGTACAATGGGAATGAATGGGAAGGGATTTGGGTCCACTGGAATTGTGTACAATGGGAGTGAATGGGAAAGTGTTTGGGTCTATTGGGATTGTGTACAATGGGAGTGAATGGGAAGGAATTTGGGTCCTTTGGGATTTTGTACTACGGGAGTTAATGGGAAGGGATTTGTCTCCATTTGGATTGTGTAAAATTGGAGTGAATGGGAATGGGTTTCGGTCCATTGGGATTGTGTACAATGGGATTGAATGGGAAGGAGTTTGGGTCCATAGGGATTGTGTACAATGGGATTGAATGGGAAGGAGTTTGAGTCCACTGGGATTGTGTACAATGGGAGTGAATGGGAAGGGGTTTGGGTCCACTGGGATTGTGTACAATGGGAGTGAATGGGAAGGAGTTTGGGTCCATTGGGATTGTGTACAGTGGGACTGAATGGGATGGGATTTGGGTCCATTGGCATTATGTCCAGTGGGAGTGAATGGGAAGGGCTTTAGTTCCACTGGAATTGTGTACAATGGGAGTGAATGGGAAAGTGTTTGGGTCTATTGGGATTGTGTACAATGGGAGTGAATGGGAAGGAATTTGGTTCCTTTGGGATTTTGTACTACGGGAGTTAATGGAAAGGGATTTGGCTCCATTTGGATTGTGTAAAATTGGAGTGAATGGGAATGGGTTTAGCTCCATTGGGATTGTGTAAAATGGGAGTGAATGGGAATGGGTTTCGGTCCATTGGGATTGTGTACAATGGGATTGAATGGGAAGGAGTTTGGGTCCATTGGGATTGTGTACAATGGTAGTGATTGGGAAAGTGTTTGTGTCTATTGGGATTGTGTACAATGGGAGTGAATGGGAAGGGATTTGGGTCCATTCGTATCGTGTAAAATGGGAGTAAATGGGAAGGGGTTTGGTTCCATTGGGATTGTGTACAATGGGAGTGAACGCGAAGACGTTTAGTTCTATTGGGATTGTGTCCAGTGGGAGTGAATGGGAAGTTGTTTGGGTCCATTGGGATTGCGTGCATTGGGAGTGAGTGGTAACGGATTTGGGTCCACTGGGATTGTGTACAATTGGAGTGAATGGGAAGGGGTTTGGGTCCATTGGGATTGTGTATAATGGGAGTTAATGTGAATGGGTTTAGCTCCAATTGGATTGTGTCCAGTGCCAGTGAATGGGAAGGGGTTTGGGTCCGTTGGGATTGTGTACAATGGGAGTTAATGTGAATGGGTTTAGCTCCGATTGGAGTGTGTCCAGTGCCAGTGAATGGGAAGGGGTTTGGGTCCGTTGACTTTGTGTACAATGGGAGTTTTTGGGGAGAGGCTTGAGTCCATTGGGATTGTGTACAATGGGCATGAAGGTGAAGGGATTTGGGTCCATGGGATTTTGTACAATTGGACTGAGTGGGAAGGGATTTGGGTCCATTGGGATTTTGTACAATGGGAGTGAATGGAAAGGGATTTGGGTCCATTGGGATTGTGTAAAATGGGAGTGAATGGGAATGGGTTTAGATCCTTTGGGATTGTGAACAATGGGAGTAAATGGGAAGGGGTTTAGGTCCATTGGGATTGTGTACAGTGGGAGTGAATGGGAAGGCGTTTGGGTCCATTGGGATTATGTACTTTGGGAGTGAATTGGAAGGGCTTTAGTTCCACTGGGATTGTGTACAGTGGAATTGAATAGGAAGGGATTTGGGTTCATTGGGATTGTGTAAATTGTGAGTGAACAGGAAGAGATTTGGATCCATTGGGATTGTGTACAATGGGAGTGAATGGGAAGGGATTTGTGTCCATTTGGATTGTGTACAATGGGAGTGAATGGAAAGGGATTTGGGTACACTGGAATTGTGTACAATGGGAGTGAATGGGAAGGGGTTTGGGTCCATTGGTTTTGTGTACAATGGGAGTTAATGGGACCGGGTTAGCTCCAATGGGATTGTGTCCAGTGGGAGTGAATGTGAAGGGGTTTGGGTCCATTGGGATTATGTACAGTGGGAGTGAAAGGGAAGAGCTTTAGTTCCACTGGGTTTGTGTACAATGGGATTGAATAGGAAGGGATTTGGGTTCATTGGGATTGTGTACAATGGGAGTCAATGGGAAGGAGTTTGTGTCCACTGAGATTGTGTACAATGGGAGTGAATGGGAAGGGATTTAGGTCCACTGGAATTGTGTACAATGGGATTGAAGGGGAAGGAGTTTGTGTCCATTGGGATTTTGTAAAATGGGAGTGAATGGGAAGGGATTTGGGTCCATTGGGATTGTGTACCATGGGAATGAATGGGAAGGTGTTTGTGTCCATTGGGATTGTGTACAACGGGAGTGAATGGGAAGGGATTTGGGTCCATTGGGATTGTGTACAATGGTATTGAATGGGAAGGAGTTTGGGTCCATTGGGATTGTGTACAATGGGACTGAATGGGAAGGGGTTTAGGTCCATTGGGATTGTGTAGAGTGGGAGCGAATGGGAAGGGGTTTGGGTCCATTGGGATTATGTACATTGGGAGTGAATTGGAAGGGCTTTAATTCCACTGCCATTGTGTACAGTGGAATTTAATAGGAAGGGATTAGGGTTCATTGGGATTGTGTAAATTGTGAGTGAACAGGAAGAGATTTGGATCCATTGGGATTGTGTACAATGGGAGTGAATGGGAAGGGAATTGGGTCCATTTGGATTGTGTACAATGTGAATGAATGGAAAGGGATTTGGGCCCATTGGGATTGTGTACAATGGGAGTGAATGGAAAGGGTTTTGGGTCCATAGGGATTGTGTGCAATGGGACTGAATGGGAAGGAGTTTGGGTTCACTGGGATTGTGTACAATGGGAGTGAATGTGAAGGGGTTTGGGTCCATTGGGATTGTGTACCATGGTAATGAATGGGATGGTGTTTGGGTCCATTGGGATTGTGTACAATGGGAGTGAATGTGAAGGAGTTTGTGTCCACTGGGATTGTGTACAATGGGAGTGAATGGGAAGGGAGTTGTGTCCATTGGGATTGTGTAAAATGGGAGTGAGTGGGAAGGGATTTGGGTCCATTAGGATTGTGTAAAATGGGAGTGAATGGGAATGGGTTTAGGTCCATTGGGATTCTGTACAATGGGAGTGAATGGGAAGGGTTTTGGGTCCATAGGGATAGTGTACAATGGGATTGAATGGGAAAGAGTTTGGGTTCACTGGGATTGTGTACAATGGGAGTGAATGGGAAGGGGTTTGGTTCCATTGGGATTGTGTACCATGGGAATGAATGGGAAGGTGTTTGGGTCCATTGGGATTGTGTACAACGGGAGTGAATGGGAAGGGATTTGGCTCTATTCGTATCGTGTAAAATGTTAGTGAATGGGAAGGGATTTGGTTCCATTGGGATTGCGTACAATGGGAGTGAATGGAAAGGAGTTTGGGTCCATTGGGATTGTGTACAATGGGAGTGAATGGGAAGGGATGGTGTTTGGGTCCATTGGGATTGTGTACAATGGGAGTGAATGGGAAGGGATTTTGGTCCACTGGAATTGTGTACAATGGGATTGAAGGGGAAGGAGTTTGTGTCCATTGGGATTTTGTAAAATGGGAGTGAGTGGGAAGTGATTTGGGTCCATTAGGATTGTGTAAAATGGGAGTGAATGGGAAGGGGTCTTGGTCCATTGGGATTGTGTAAAATGGGAGTGAACAGGCAGAGATTTGGGTCCATTGGGATTGTGTACAATGGGAGTGAATGGGAAGGGGTTTGGTTCCATAGGGATTGTGTACAATGGGATTGAATGTGAAGGAGTTTGTGTCCACTGGGATTGTGTACATTGGGATTGAATGGGAAGGGAATTGGGTCCATTGGGATTGTGTACAATGGGAATGAATGGGAAGGAGTTTGGGTGTACTGGGATTGTGTACTTTGGGAGTGAATGGGAAGGGGTTTGGGTCCACTGGGATTGTGTACATTGGGAGTGAATGGGAAGGGGTTTGGGTCCATTGGGATTCGGTACAATGTGAATGAATGGAAAGGGATTTGGGTCCATTGGGATTTTGTAAAATGGGAGTGAATGGGAAGGGATTTGGGTCCACTGGGATTGTGTACAATGGGAGTGAATGGGAAGGGGTTTGGGTCCATTGGGATTATGTGCAATGGGAGTTAACGGGAATGGGTTTAGCTACAATTGGATTGTGTCCAATGCCAGTGAATGCGAAGGGGTTTGGGTCCGTTGACATTGTGTACAATGGGAGTTTTTGGGGAGTGGCTTGAGTCCATTTGGATTGTGTACAATGGGCGTGAAGGTGAGGGGATTTGGGTCCATGGGATTGGTACAATTTACTGAATGGGAAGGGATTTGGGTCCACTGGAATTGTGTACAATGGGAGTGAATGGGAATGGGTTTCGGTCCATTGGGATTGTGTACAATGGGATTGAATGGGAAGGAGTTTGGGTCCATAGGGATTGTGTACAATGGGATTGAATGGGAAGGAGTTTGAGTCCACTGGGATTGTGTACAATGGGAGTGAATGGGAAGGGGTTTGGGTCCACTGGGATTGTGTACAATGGGAGTGAATGGGAAGGAGTTTGGTTCCATTGGGATTGTGTACAATGGGCGTGAAGGTGAAGGGATTTGGGTCCATGGGATTGGTACAATTGGACTGAGTGGGAAGGGATTTGGGTCCATTGGGATTTTGTTCAATGGGATTTAATTGGAACGGTTTTGGGTCCATTGGGATTGTGTACAATGGGAGTGAATGGGAAGGGATTTGGCTCCATTCGTATTGTGTAAAATGGGAGTGAATGGGAAGGGATTTGGTTCCATTGGGATTGTGTAAAATGGGAGTGAATGGGAATGGGTTTAGGTCCATTGGGATTGTGTACAATGGGAGTGAATGGGAAGGGATTTGAGTCCATTTGGATTGTGTACAATGTGAATGAATGGAAAGGGATTTGGGTCCATTGGGATTGTGTACAATGGGAGTGAATGGGAAGGGATTTGGCTCCATTCGTATTGTGTAAAATGAGAGTGAATGGGAAGGGATTTGGTTCCATTGGGATTGTGTACAATGGGAGTCAATGGAAAGGAGTTTGGGTCCATTGGGATTGTGTGCAATGGGAGTGAATGGGAAGGTGTCTAGGTCCATTGGAATTGTGTACAATAGGAGTGAATGGTAAGGGGTTTGGGTCCGTTGGGCTTATGTACAGTGGGAGTGAAAGGGAAGAGCTTTAGTTCCACTGGGTCTGTGTACAATGGGATTGAATAGGAAGGGATTTGGGTTCATTGGGATTGTGTACAATGGGAGTGAATGGGAAGGGGTTTGTGTCCACTGGGATTGTGTACAATGGGAGTGAATGGGAAGGGATTTAGGTCCATTGGGACTGTGTACAATGGGAATGAATGGGAAGGTGTTTGGGTGTACTGGGATTGTGTACATTGGGAGTGAATGGGAAGGGGTTTTGGTCCATTGGGATTTTGTACATTGGGAGTGAATGGGAAGCTATTTGGGTCCATTGGGATTGTGTACTTTGGGAGTGAATGGGAAGGAGTTTGGGTCCATTGGGATTGTGTACAATGGGAGTGAATGGGAAGGGGTTTGGGTCCACTGGGATTGTGTACAATGGGAGTGAATGGGAAGGAGTTTGGGTCCATTGGGATTGTGTACAATGGGAGTGAATGGGAAGGAGTTTGGGTCCATTGGGATTGTGTACAATGGGAGTGAATTGGAAGGGATTTGGGTCCACTGGGATTGTGTACAATGGAATTGAATGGGATGTGGTTTAGGTCCATGGGGATTCTGTACAATATGAATGAATGGAAAGGGATTTGGGTCCGTTGGGATTGTGTACAATAGGAGTGAATGGGAAGGGATTTAGGTCCACTGGAATTGTGTACAATGGGATTGAAGGGGAAGGAGTTTGTGTCCATTGGGATTTTGTAAAATGGGAGTGAATGGGAAGGGATTTGGGTCCATTGGGATTGTGTAAAATGGGAGTGAATGGGAATGGGTTTAGGTCCACTGGGATTGTGTACAATGGGAGTGAATGGGAAGGGATTTAGGTCCATTGTGATTGTGTACAGTTGGAGTGAATGGGATGGGGTTTGGATCCATTGGGATTATGTACATTGGGAGTTAATTGGAAGGGCTTTAGTTCCACTGGGATTGTGTACAGTGGAATTGAATAGGAAGGGATTTGGGTTCATTGGGATTGTGTAAATTGTGAGTGAACAGGAAGAGATTTGGATCCATTGGGATTGTGTACAATGGGAGTGAATGGGAAGGAGTTTGGGTCCATTGGGATTGTGTACAATGGGAGTGAATTGAAAGGGATTTGGGTCCACTGGGATTGTGTACAATGGAATTGAATGGGATGTGGTTTAGGTCCATGGGGATTCTGTACAATATGAATGAATGGAAAGGGATTTGGGTCCGTTGGGATTGTGTACAATAGGAGTGAATGGGAAGGGATTTAGGTCCACTGGAATTGTGTACAATGGGATTGAAGGGGAAGGAGTTTGTGTCCATTGGGATTTTGTAAAATGGGAGTGAATGGGAAGGGATTTGGGTCCATTGGGATTGTGTAAAATGGGAGTGAATGGGAATGGGTTTAGGTCCACTGGGATTGTGTACAATGGGAGTGAATGGGAAGGGATTTAGGTCCATTGTGATTGTGTACAGTTGGAGTGAATGGGATGGGGTTTGGATCCATTGGGATTATGTACATTGGGAGTTAATTGGAAGGGCTTTAGTTCCACTGGGATTGTGTACAGTGGAATTGAATAGGAAGGGATTTGGGTTCATTGGGATTGTGTAAATTGTGAGTGAACAGGAAGAGATTTGGATCCATTGGGATTGTGTACAATGGGAGTGAATGGGAAGGGATTTGTGTCCATTTGGATAGTGTACAATGGGAATGAATGGGAAGGGATTTGGGTCCACTGGAATTGTGTACAATGGGAGTGAATGGGAAAGTGTTTGGGTCTATTGGGATTGTGTACAATAGGAGTGAATGGTAAGGGGTTTGGGTCCGTTGGGCTTATGTACAGTGGGAGTGAAAGGGAAGAGCTTTAGTTCCACTGGGTCTGTGTACAATGGGATTGAATAGGAAGGGATTTGGGTTCATTGGGATTGTGTACAATGGGAGTGAATGGGAAGGGGTTTGTGTCCACTGGGATTGTGTACAATGGGAGTGAATGGGAAGGGATTTAGGTCCATTGGGACTGTGTACAATGGGAATGAATGGGAAGGTGTTTGGGTGTACTGGGATTGTGTACATTGGGAGTGAATGGGAAGGGGTTTTGGTCCATTGGGATTTTGTACATTGGGAGTGAATGGGAAGCTATTTGGGTCCATTGGGATTGTGTACTTTGGGAGTGAATGGGAAGGAGTTTGGGTCCATTGGGATTGTGTACAATGGGAGTGAATGGGAAGGGGTTTGGGTCCACTGGGATTGTGTACAATGGGAGTGAATGGGAAGGAGTTTGGGTCCATTGGGATTGTGTACAATGGGAGTGAATGGGAAGGAGTTTGGGTCCATTGGGATTGTGTACAATGGGAGTGAATTGGAAGGGATTTGGGTCCACTGGGATTGTGTACAATGGAATTGAATGGGATGTGGTTTAGGTCCATGGGGATTCTGTACAATATGAATGAATGGAAAGGGATTTGGGTCCGTTGGGATTGTGTACAATAGGAGTGAATGGGAAGGGATTTAGGTCCACTGGAATTGTGTACAATGGGATTGAAGGGGAAGGAGTTTGTGTCCATTGGGATTTTGTAAAATGGGAGTGAATGGGAAGGGATTTGGGTCCATTGGGATTGTGTAAAATGGGAGTGAATGGGAATGGGTTTAGGTCCACTGGGATTGTGTACAATGGGAGTGAATGGGAAGGGATTTAGGTCCATTGTGATTGTGTACAGTTGGAGTGAATGGGATGGGGTTTGGATCCATTGGGATTATGTACATTGGGAGTTAATTGGAAGGGCTTTAGTTCCACTGGGATTGTGTACAGTGGAATTGAATAGGAAGGGATTTGGGTTCATTGGGATTGTGTAAATTGTGAGTGAACAGGAAGAGATTTGGATCCATTGGGATTGTGTACAATGGGAGTGAATGGGAAGGAGTTTGGGTCCATTGGGATTGTGTACAATGGGAGTGAATTGAAAGGGATTTGGGTCCACTGGGATTGTGTACAATGGAATTGAATGGGATGTGGTTTAGGTCCATGGGGATTCTGTACAATATGAATGAATGGAAAGGGATTTGGGTCCGTTGGGATTGTGTACAATAGGAGTGAATGGGAAGGGATTTAGGTCCACTGGAATTGTGTACAATGGGATTGAAGGGGAAGGAGTTTGTGTCCATTGGGATTTTGTAAAATGGGAGTGAATGGGAAGGGATTTGGGTCCATTGGGATTGTGTAAAATGGGAGTGAATGGGAATGGGTTTAGGTCCACTGGGATTGTGTACAATGGGAGTGAATGGGAAGGGATTTAGGTCCATTGTGATTGTGTACAGTTGGAGTGAATGGGATGGGGTTTGGATCCATTGGGATTATGTACATTGGGAGTTAATTGGAAGGGCTTTAGTTCCACTGGGATTGTGTACAGTGGAATTGAATAGGAAGGGATTTGGGTTCATTGGGATTGTGTAAATTGTGAGTGAACAGGAAGAGATTTGGATCCATTGGGATTGTGTACAATGGGAGTGAATGGGAAGGGATTTGTGTCCATTTGGATAGTGTACAATGGGAATGAATGGGAAGGGATTTGGGTCCACTGGAATTGTGTACAATGGGAGTGAATGGGAAAGTGTTTGGGTCTATTGGGATTGTGTACAATGGGAGTGAATGGGAAGGAATTTGGGTCCTTTGGGATTTTGTACTACGGGAGTTAATGGGAAGGGATTTGTCTCCATTTGGATTGTGTAAAATTGGAGTGAATGGGAATGGGTTTCGGTCCATTGGGATTGTGTACAATGGGATTGAATGGGAAGGAGTTTGGGTCCATAGGGATTGTGTACAATGGGATTGAATGGGAAGGAGTTTGAGTCCACTGGGATTGTGTACAATGGGAGTGAATGGGAAGGGGTTTGGGTCCACTGGGATTGTGTACAATGGGAGTGAATGGGAAGGAGTTTGGGTCCATTGGGATTGTGTACAGTGGGACTGAATGGGATGGGATTTGGGTCCATTGGCATTATGTCCAGTGGGAGTGAATGGGAAGGGCTTTAGTTCCACTGGAATTGTGTACAATGGGAGTGAATGGGAAAGTGTTTGGGTCTATTGGGATTGTGTACAATGGGAGTGAATGGGAAGGAATTTGGTTCCTTTGGGATTTTGTACTACGGGAGTTAATGGAAAGGGATTTGGCTCCATTTGGATTGTGTAAAATTGGAGTGAATGGGAATGGGTTTAGCTCCATTGGGATTGTGTAAAATGGGAGTGAATGGGAATGGGTTTCGGTCCATTGGGATTGTGTACAATGGGATTGAATGGGAAGGAGTTTGGGTCCATTGGGATTGTGTACAATGGTAGTGATTGGGAAAGTGTTTGTGTCTATTGGGATTGTGTACAATGGGAGTGAATGGGAAGGGATTTGGGTCCATTCGTATCGTGTAAAATGGGAGTAAATGGGAAGGGGTTTGGTTCCATTGGGATTGTGTACAATGGGAGTGAACGCGAAGACGTTTAGTTCTATTGGGATTGTGTCCAGTGGGAGTGAATGGGAAGTTGTTTGGGTCCATTGGGATTGCGTGCATTGGGAGTGAGTGGTAACGGATTTGGGTCCACTGGGATTGTGTACAATTGGAGTGAATGGGAAGGGGTTTGGGTCCATTGGGATTGTGTATAATGGGAGTTAATGTGAATGGGTTTAGCTCCAATTGGATTGTGTCCAGTGCCAGTGAATGGGAAGGGGTTTGGGTCCGTTGGGATTGTGTACAATGGGAGTTAATGTGAATGGGTTTAGCTCCGATTGGAGTGTGTCCAGTGCCAGTGAATGGGAAGGGGTTTGGGTCCGTTGACTTTGTGTACAATGGGAGTTTTTGGGGAGAGGCTTGAGTCCATTGGGATTGTGTACAATGGGCATGAAGGTGAAGGGATTTGGGTCCATGGGATTTTGTACAATTGGACTGAGTGGGAAGGGATTTGGGTCCATTGGGATTTTGTAAAATGGGAGTGAATGGGAATGGGTTTAGATCCTTTGGGATTGTGAACAATGGGAGTAAATGGGAAGGGTTTAGGTCCATTGGGATTGTGTACAGTGGGAGTGAATGGGAAGGTGTTTGGGTCCATTGGGATTATGTACTTTGGGAGTGAATTGGAAGGGCTTTAGTTCCACTGGGATTGTGTACAGTGGAATTGAATAGGAAGGGATTTGGGTTCATTGGGATTATGTAAATTGTGAGTGAACAGGAAGAGATTTGGATCCATTGGGATTGTGTACAATGGGAGTGAATGGGAAGGGATTTGTGTCCATTTGGATTGTGTACAATGGGAGTGAATGGAAAGGGATTTGGGTCCATTGGGATTGTGTAAAATGGGAGTGAATGGGAATGGGTTTAGATCCTTTGGGATTGTGAACAATGGGAGTAAATGGGAAGGGGTTTAGGTCCATTGGGATTGTGTACAGTGGGAGTGAATGGGAAGGCGTTTGGGTCCATTGGGATTGTGTACAATGGGAGTGAATGGGAAGGGATTTGTGTCCATTTGGATTGTGTACAATGGGAGTGAATGGAAAGGGATTTGGGTACACTGGAATTGTGTACAATGGGAGTGAATGGGAAGGGGTTTGGGTCCATTGGTTTTGTGTACAATGGGAGTTAATGGGACCGGGTTTAGCTCCAATGGGATTGTGTCCAGTGGGAGTGAATGTGAAGGGGTTTGGGTCCGTTGACATTGTCTACAAAGGGAGTTTTTGGGGAGAGGCTTGAGTCCTTTGGGATTGTGTACAATGGGCGTGAAGGTGAAGGGTTTTGGGTCCATGGGATTGGTACAATGGGACTGAATGGGATGGGATTTGGGTCCATTGGTATTTTGTACAATGGGATTTAAATGGAAGGATTTGGTTCCATTGGGATTGTGTACAATGAGAGTGAACGGGAAGATGTTTAGTTCCATTGGGATTGTGTACAGTGGGAGTGAATGGGAAGTGGTTTGGGTCCATTGGGATTGTGTACATGGGGAGTGAATGGTCAGGGATTTGGGTCCTTGGGATTGTGTACAATGGGAGTTAATGTGAATGGGTTTAGCTCCAATTGGATTGTGTCCAGTGCCAGTGAATGGGAAGGCGTTTGGGTCCGTTGACATTGTATACAATGGGAGTTTTTGTGGAGAGGCTTGAGTCCATTGGGATTGTGTACAATGGGCATGAAGGTGAAGGGATTTGGGTCCATGGGATTGGTACAATTGGACTGAATGGGAAGGGATTTGGGTCCATTGGGATTTTGTACAATGGGATTTAATTGGAAGGGTTTTGGGTCCATTGGAATTGTGTACAACGGGAGTGAATGGGAAGGGTTCTAGGTCCATTGGGATTGTGTACAATGGGAGTGAGCAGGAAGAGATTTGGGTCCATTGGGATTGTGTACAATGGGAGTGAATGGGAAGGGAATTGGGTCCATTGGGATTGTGTACAATGGGAATGAATGGGAAGGAGTTTGGGTGTACTGGGATTGTGTACATTGGGAATGAATGGGAACGGGTTTGGGTCCACTGGGATTGTGTACATTGGGAGTGAATGGGAAGGGGTTTGGGTCCATTGGGATTCTGTACAATGTGAATGAATGGAAACGGATTTGGGTCCATTGGGATTGTGTACAATGGGAGTGAACGGGAAGGGATTTGGGTCCATTGGGATTGTGTACAATGGGAGTGAACGGGAAGGGATTTAGGTCCACTGGAATTGTGTACAATGGGATTGAAGGGGAAGGAGTTTGGGTCCATTGGGATTTTGTAAAATGGGAGTGAATGGGAAGGGATTTGGGTCCACTGGGATTGTGTACAATGGGAGTGAATGGGAAGGGGTTTGGATCCATTGGGATTATGTACAATGGGAGTTAATGGGAAGGAGTTTAGCTACAATTGGATTGTGTCCAATGCCAGTGAATGCGAAGGAGTTTGGGTCTGTTGACATTGTGTACAACGGGAGTTTTTGGGGAGAGGCTTGATTCCATTGGGATTGTGTACAATGGGCATGAAGGTGAGGGTATTTGGGTCCATTGGGATTATGTACAGTGGGAGTGAAAGGGAAGAGCTTTAGTTCCACTGGGTTTGTGTACAATGGGATTGAATAGGAAGGGATTTGGGTTCATTGGGATTGTGTAAAATGGGAGTGAACAGGAAGAGATTTGGGTCGATTGGGATTGTGTACAATGGGAGTGAATGGGAAGGAGTTTGTGTCCACTGGGATTGTGTACAATGGGAGTGAATCGGAAGAGATTTGGGTCCATTGGGACTGTGTACAATGGGAATGAATGGGAAGGAGTTTGGGTCCATTGGGATTTTGTACATTGGTAGTGAATGGGAAGATGTTTGGGTCTATTGGGATTGTGTACAATGGGAGTGAATGGGAAGGAATTTGGGTCCATTTGGATTGTGTACAATGGGAGTGAATGGGAAGGTATTTGGATCCATTGGGATTGTGTACAATGGGAGTGAATCGGAAGGGGTTTGGGTCCATTGGGATTGTGTACAATGGGAGTGAATGGGAAGAAGTTTGGGTCCATTGGGATTGTGTACAACGAGAGTGAATGGGAAGGTATTTGGGTCCATTGGGATTGTGTACAATGGGAGTGAACAGGAAGTGATTTGGGTCAACTGGGATTGTGTACAATGGGATTAAATGGGATGTGGTTTAGGTCCATGGGGATTCTGTACAATGGGATTGAAAGGGAAGGAGTTTGTGTCCATTGGGATTTTGTAAAATGGGAGTGAATGGGAAGGGATTTGGGTCCATTGGGATTGTGTAAAATGGGAGTGAATTGGAATGGGTTTAGGTCTATTGGGATTGTGTACAATGGTATTGAATGGGAAGGAGTTTGGGTCCATTGGGATTGTGTACAATGGGAGTGAATGGGAAGGGGTTTAGGTCCATTGGGACTGTGTACAGTGGGAGTGAATGGGAAGGGGTTTGGGTCCATTGGGATTATGTACATTGGGAGTGAATGGGAAGGGCTTTAATTCCACTGCCATTGTGTACAGTGGAATTTAATAGGAAGGGATTTGGGTTCATTGGGATTGTGTAAATTGTGAGTGAACAGGAAGAGATTTGGATCCATTGGGATTGTGTACAATGGGAGTGAATGGGAAGGGAATTGGGTCCATTTGGATTGTGTACAATGTGAATGAATGGAAAGGGATTTGGGTCCATTGGGATTGTGTACAATGGGCGTGAATGGAAAGGGTTTTGGGTCCATTGGGATTGTGTACAATGAGAGTCAATGGGAAGGGATTTAGGTCCACTGGAAATGTGTACAATGGGATTGAAGGGGAAGGAGTTTGTGTCCATTGGGATTTTGTAAAATGGGAGTGAGTGGGAAGGGATTTGGGTCCATTGGGATTGTGTAAAATGGGAGTGAATGGGAATGGGTTTAGGTCCATTGGGATTGTGTACAATGGGAGTGAATGGGAAGGGATTTGGGTCCATTTGGATTGTGTACAATGTGAATGAATGGAAAGGGATTTGGGTCCATTGGGATTGTGTACAATGGGAGTGAATGGGAAGGGTTTTGGGTCCATAGGGATAGTGTACAATGGGATTGAATGGGAAAGAGTTTGGGTTCACTGGGATTGTGTACAATGGGAGTGAATGGGAAGGGGTTTGGGTCCATTGGGATTGTGTACCATGGGAATGAATGGGAAGGTGTTTGGGTCCATTGGGATTGTGTACAACGGGAGTGAATGGGAAGGGATTTGGCTCTATTCGTATCGTGTAAAATGTTAGTGAATGGGAAGGGATTTGGTTCCATTGGGATTGCGTACAATGGGAGTGATTGGAAAGGAGTTTGGGTCCATTGGGATTGTGTACAATGGGAGTGAATGGGAAGGGGTCTTGGTCCATTGGGATTGTGTAAAATGGGAGTGAACAGGCAGAGATTTGGGTCCACTGGGATTGTGTACATTGGGAGTGAATGGGAAGGGGTTTGGGTCCATTGGGATTGTGTACAATGGGAATGAATGGGAAGGAGTTTGGGTGTACTGGGATTGTGTACTTTGGGAGTGAATGGGAAGGGGTTTGGGTCCACTGGGATTGTGTACATTGGGAGTGAATGGGAAGGGGTTTGGGTCCATTGGGATTCGGTACAATGTGAATGAATGGAAAGGGATTTGGGTCCATTGGGATTTTGTAAAATGGGAGTGAATGGGAAGGGATTTGGGTCCACTGGGATTGTGTACAATGGGAGTGAATGGGAAGGGGTTTGGGTCCATTGGGATTGTGTACAACGGGAGTTAATGTGAATGGGTTTCGCACCATTTGGATTGTGTCCAGTGCCAGTGATTGGGAAGGGGTTTGGGTCCGTTGACATTGTGTACAATGGCAGTTTTTGGGGAGAGGCTTGAGTCCATTGGGATTGTGTACAATGGGCGTGAAGGTGAAGGGATTTGGGTCCATGGGATTGGTACAATTGGACTGAGTGGGAAGGGATTTGGGTCCATTGGGATTTTGTTCAATGGGATTTAATTGGAACGGTTTTGGGTCCATTGGGATTGTGTACAATGGGAGTGAATGGGAAGGGATTTGGCTCCATTCGTATTGTGTAAAATGGGAGTGAATGGGAAGGGATTTGGTTCCATTGGAATTGTGTACAATGGGTGTCAATGGAAAGGAGTTTGGGTCCATTGGGATTGTGTACAATGGGAGTGAATGGGAAGGGGTCTAGGTCCATTGGAATTGTGTACAATGGGAGTGAATGGTAAGGGGTTTGGGTCCATTGGGATTATGTACAGTGGGAGTGAAAGGGAAGAGCTTTAGTTCCACTGGGTTTGTGTACAATGGGATTGAATAGGAAGGGATTTGGGTTCATTGGGATTGTGTACAATGGGAGTCAATGGGAAGGAGTTTGTGTCCACTGAGATTGTGTACAATGGGAGTGAATGGGAAGGGATTTAGGTCCACTGGAATTGTGTACAATGGGATTGAAGGGGAAGGAGTTTGTGTCCATTGGGATTTTGTAAAATGGGAGTGAATGGGAAGGGATTTGGGTCCATTGGGATTGTGTAAAATGGGAGTGAATGGGAATGGGTTTAGGTCCATTGGGATTGTGTACAATGGTATTGAATGGGAAGGAGTTTGGGTCCATAGGGATTGTGTACAATGGGATTGAATGGGAAGGAGTTTGGGTCCATTGGGATTGTGTACAATGGGATTGAATGGGAAGGAGTTTGGGTCCATAGGGATTGTGTACAATGGGATTGAATGGGAAGGAGTTTGAGTCCACTGGGATTGTGTACAATGGGAGTGAATGGGAAGGGGTTTGGGTCCACTGGGATTGTGTACAATGGGAGTGAATGGGAAGGAGTTTGGGTCCATTGGGATTGTGTACAGTGGGACTGAATGGGATGGGATTTGGGTCCATTGGCATTATGTCCAGTGGGAGTGAATGGGAAGGGCTTTAGTTCCACTGGAATTGTGTACAATGGGAGTGAATGGGAAAGTGTTTGGGTCTATTGGGATTGTGTACAATGGGAGTGAATGGGAAGGAATTTGGTTCCTTTGGGATTTTGTACTACGGGAGTTAATGGAAAGGGATTTGGCTCCATTTGGATTGTGTAAAATTGGAGTGAATGGGAATGGGTTTAGCTCCATTGGGATTGTGTAAAATGGGAGTGAATGGGAATGGGTTTCGGTCCATTGGGATTGTGTACAATGGGATTGAATGGGAAGGAGTTTGGGTCCATTGGGATTGTGTACAATGGTAGTGATTGGGAAAGTGTTTGTGTCTATTGGGATTGTGTACAATGGGAGTGAATGGGAAGGGATTTGGGTCCATTCGTATCGTGTAAAATGGGAGTAAATGGGAAGGGGTTTGGTTCCATTGGGATTGTGTACAATGGGAGTGAACGCGAAGACGTTTAGTTCTATTGGGATTGTGTCCAGTGGGAGTGAATGGGAAGTTGTTTGGGTCCATTGGGATTGCGTGCATTGGGAGTGAGTGGTAACGGATTTGGGTCCACTGGGATTGTGTACAATTGGAGTGAATGGGAAGGGGTTTGGGTCCATTGGGATTGTGTATAATGGGAGTTAATGTGAATGGGTTTAGCTCCAATTGGATTGTGTCCAGTGCCAGTGAATGGGAAGGGGTTTGGGTCCGTTGGGATTGTGTACAATGGGAGTTAATGTGAATGGGTTTAGCTCCGATTGGAGTGTGTCCAGTGCCAGTGAATGGGAAGGGGTTTGGGTCCGTTGACTTTGTGTACAATGGGAGTTTTTGGGGAGAGGCTTGAGTCCATTGGGATTGTGTACAATGGGCATGAAGGTGAAGGGATTTGGGTCCATGGGATTTTGTACAATTGGACTGAGTGGGAAGGGATTTGGGTCCATTGGGATTTTGTACAATGGGAGTGAATGGAAAGGGATTTGGGTCCATTGGGATTGTGTAAAATGGGAGTGAATGGGAATGGGTTTAGATCCTTTGGGATTGTGAACAATGGGAGTAAATGGGAAGGGGTTTAGGTCCATTGGGATTGTGTACAGTGGGAGTGAATGGGAAGGCGTTTGGGTCCATTGGGATTATGTACTTTGGGAGTGAATTGGAAGGGCTTTAGTTCCACTGGGATTGTGTACAGTGGAATTGAATAGGAAGGGATTTGGGTTCATTGGGATTGTGTAAATTGTGAGTGAACAGGAAGAGATTTGGATCCATTGGGATTGTGTACAATGGGAGTGAATGGGAAGGGATTTGTGTCCATTTGGATTGTGTACAATGGGAGTGAATGGAAAGGGATTTGGGTACACTGGAATTGTGTACAATGGGAGTGAATGGGAAGGGGTTTGGGTCCATTGGTTTTGTGTACAATGGGAGTTAATGGGACCGGGTTTAGCTCCAATGGGATTGTGTCCAGTGGGAGTGAATGTGAAGGGGTTTGGGTCCGTTGACATTGTCTACAAAGGGAGTTTTTGGGGAGAGGCTTGAGTCCTTTGGGATTGTGTACAATGGGCGTGAAGGTGAAGGATTTTGGGTCCATGGGATTGGTACAATGGGACTGAATGGGATGGGATTTGGGTCCATTGGTATTTTGTACAATGGGATTTAAATGGAAGGATTTGGTTCCATTGGGATTGTGTACAATGAGAGTGAACGGGAAGATGTTTAGTTCCATTGGGATTGTGTACAGTGGGAGTGAATGGGAAGTGGTTTGGGTCCATTGGGATTGTGTACATGGGGAGTGAATGGTCAGGGATTTGGGTCCTTGGGATTGTGTACAATGGGAGTTAATGTGAATGGGTTTAGCTCCAATTGGATTGTGTCCAGTGCCAGTGAATGGGAAGGCGTTTGGGTCCGTTGACATTGTATACAATGGGAGTTTTTGTGGAGAGGCTTGAGTCCATTGGGATTGTGTACAATGGGCATGAAGGTGAAGGGATTTGGGTCCATGGGATTGGTACAATTGGACTGAATGGGAAGGGATTTGGGTCCATTGGGATTTTGTACAATGGGATTTAATTGGAAGGGTTTTGGGTCCATTGGAATTGTGTACAACGGGAGTGAATGGGAAGGGTTCTAGGTCCATTGGGATTGTGTACAATGGGAGTGAGCAGGAAGAGATTTGGGTCCATTGGGATTGTGTACAATGGGAGTGAATGGGAAGGGGTTTGGTTCCATAGGGATTGTGTACAATGGGATTGAATGTGAAGGAGTTTGTGTCCACTGGGATTGTGTACATTGGGAGTGAATGGGAAGGGAATTGGGTCCATTGGGATTGTGTACAATGGGAATGAATGGGAAGGAGTTTGGGTGTACTGGGATTGTGTACATTGGGAATGAATGGGAACGGGTTTGGGTCCACTGGGATTGTGTACATTGGGAGTGAATGGGAAGGGGTTTGGGTCCATTGGGATTCTGTACAATGTGAATGAATGGAAACGGATTTGGGTCCATTGGGATTGTGTACAATGGGAGTGAACGGGAAGGGATTTGGGTCCATTGGGATTGTGTACAATGGGAGTGAACGGGAAGGGATTTAGGTCCACTGGAATTGTGTACAATGGGATTGAAGGGGAAGGAGTTTGGGTCCATTGGGATTTTGTAAAATGGGAGTGAATGGGAAGGGGTTTGGGTCCATTGGGATTATGTACAATGGGAGTTAATGGGAAGGAGTTTAGCTACAATTGGATTGTGTCCAATGCCAGTGAATGCGAAGGAGTTTGGGTCTGTTGACATTGTGTACAATGGGAGTGAATGGGAAGGGGTCTAGGTCCATTGGAATTGTGTACAATGGGAGTGAATGGTAAGGGGTTTGGGTCCATTGGGATTATGTACAGTGGGAGTGAAAGGGAAGAGCTTTAGTTCCACTGGGTTTGTGTACAATGGGATTGAATAGGAAGGGATTTGGGTTCATTGGGATTGTGTACAATGGGAGTCAATGGGAAGGAGTTTGTGTCCACTGAGATTGTGTACAATGGGAGTGAATGGGAAGGGATTTAGGTCCACTGGAATTGTGTACAATGGGATTGAAGGGGAAGGAGTTTGTGTCCATTGGGATTTTGTAAAATGGGAGTGAATGGGAAGGGATTTGGGTCCATTGGGATTGTGTAAAATGGGAGTGAATGGGAATGGGTTTAGGTCCATTGGGATTGTGTACAATGGTATTGAATGGGAAGGAGTTTGGGTCCATTGGGATTGTGTACAATGGGAGTGAATGGGAAGGGGTTTAGGTCCATTGGGATTGTGTAGAGTGGGAGCGAATGGGAAGGGGTTTGGGTCCATTGGGATTATGTACATTGGGAGTGAATTGGATGGGCTTTAATTCCACTGCCATTGTGTACAGTGGAATTTAATAGGAAGGGATTAGGGTTCATTGGGATTGTGTACAATGGGAGTGAATGGAAAGGGTTTTGGGTCCATAGGGATTGTGTACAATGTGAATGAATGGAAAGGGATTTGGGTCCATTGGGATTGTGTACATTGTGAGTGAACAGGAAGAGATTTGGATCCATTGGGATTGTGTACAATGGGAGTGAATGGGAAGGGAATTGGGTCCATTTGGATTGTGTACAATGTGAATGAATGGAAAGGGATTTGGGTCCATTGGGATTGTGTACAATGGGAGTGAATGGAAAGGGTTTTGGGTCCATAGGGATTGTGTACAATGGGAGTGAATGGGAAGGAGTTTGGGTTCACTGGGATTGTGTACAATGGGAGTGAATGGGAAGGGGTTTGGGTCCATTGGGATTGTGTACAATGTGAATGAATGGAAAGGGATTTGGGCCCATTGGGATTGTGTACAATGGGAGTGAATGGAAAGGGTTTTGGGTCCATAGGGATTGTGTGCAATGGGACTGAATGGGAAGGAGTTTGGGTTCACTGGGATTGTGTACAATGGGAGTGAATGTGAAGGGGTTTGGGTCCATTGGGATTGTGTACCATGGTAATGAATGGGATGGTGTTTGGGTCCATTGGGATTGTGTACAATGGGAGTGAATGTGAAGGAGTTTGTGTCCACTGGGATTGTGTACAATGGGAGTGAATGGGAAGGGAGTTGTGTCCATTGGGATTGTGTAAAATGGGAGTGAGTGGGAAGGGATTTGGGTCCATTAGGATTGTGTAAAATGGGAGTGAATGGGAATGGGTTTAGGTCCATTGGGATTCTGTACAATGGGAGTGAATGGGAAGGGTTTTGGGTCCATAGGGATAGTGTACAATGGGATTGAATGGGAAAGAGTTTGGGTTCACTGGGATTGTGTACAATGGGAGTGAATGGGAAGGGGTTTGGTTCCATTGGGATTGTGTACCATGGGAATGAATGGGAAGGTGTTTGGGTCCATTGGGATTGTGTACAATGGGAGTGAATGGGAAGGGATTTGGCTCTATTCGTATCGTGTAAAATGTTAGTGAATGGGAAGGGATTTGGTTCCATTGGGATTGCGTACAATGGGAGTGAATGGAAAGGAGTTTGGGTCCATTGGGATTGTGTACAATGGGAGTGAATGGGAAGGGATGGTGTTTGGGTCCTTTGGGATTGTGTACAATGGGAGTGAATGGGAAGGGATTTTGGTCCACTGGAATTGTGTACAATGGGATTGAAGGGGAAGGAGTTTGTGTCCATTGGGATTTTGTAAAATGGGAGTGAGTGGGAAGTGATTTGGGTCCATTGGGATTGTGTAAAATGGGAGTGAATGGGAAGGGGTCTTGGTCCATTGGGATTGTGTAAAATGGGAGTGAACAGGCAGAGATTTGGGTCCATTGGGATTGTGTACAATGGGAGTGAATGGGAAGGGGTTTGGTTCCATAGGGATTGTGTACAATGGGATTGAATGTGAAGGAGTTTGTGTCCACTGGGATTGTGTACATTGGGAGTGAATGGGAAGGGAATTGGGTCCATTGGGATTGTGTACAATGGGAATGAATGGGAAGGAGTTTGGGTGTACTGGGATTGTGTACTTTGGGAGTGAATGGGAAGGGGTTTGGGTCCACTAGGATTGTGTACATTGGGAGTGAATGGGAAGGGGTTTGGGTCCATTGGGATTCGGTACAATGTGAATGAATGGAAAGGGATTTGGGTCCATTGGGATTTTGTAAAATGGGAGTGAATGGGAAGGGATTTGGGTCCACTGGGATTGTGTACAATGGGAGTGAATGGGAAGGGGTTTGGGTCCATTGGGATTATGTGCAATGGGAGTTAACGGGAATGGGTTTAGCTACAATTGGATTGTGTCCAATGCCAGTGAATGCGAAGGGGTTTGGGTCCGTTGACATTGTGTACAATGGGAGTTTTTGCGGAGTGGCTTGAGTCCATTTGGATTGTGTACAATGGGCGTGAAGGTGAGGGGATTTGGGTCCATGGGATTGGTACAATTTACTGAATGGGAAGGGATTTGGGTCCATTGGGATTTTGTACAATGGGATTTAATTGGAAGGGGTTTGGGTCCATTGGGATTGTGTACAACGGGAGTGAATCGGAAGGGATTTGGCTCCATTCGTATCGTGTAAAATGGGAGTGAATGTGAAAGGATTTGGTTCCATTGGGATTTTGTACAATGGGAGTGAATGGGAAGGAGTTTGGGTCCATTGGGTTTGTGTACAATGGGAGTGAATGGTAAGGGGTTTGAGTCCATTGGGATGATGTACAGTGGGAGTGAAAGGGAAGGGCTTTAGTTCCACTGGGATTGTGTACAATGGGAGTGAATGGGAAGGGATTTGGGTCCATTGGGATTGTGTACAATGGGAATGAATGGGAAGGAGTTTGGGTCCTTTGGGATTTTGTACTACGGGAGTTAATGGGAAGGGATTTGGCTCCATTTGGATTGTGTAAAATGGGAGTGAATGGGAATGGGTTTCGGTCCATTGGGATTGTGTACAATGGGATTGAATGGGAAGGGGTTTGGGTCCATTGGGATTGTGTACTATGGGAATGAATGGGAAGGAGTTTGGTTCCATTGGGATTGTGTACAATGGGAGTGAATGGGAAGGGATTTAGGTCCACTGGAATTGTGTACAATGGGATTGAAGGGGAAGGAGTTTGTGTCCATTGGGATTTTGTAAAATGGGAGTGAATGGGAAGGGATTTGGGTCCATTGGGATTGTGTAAAATGGGAGTGAATGGGAATGGGTTTAGGTCCATTGGGATTGTGTACAATGGTATTGAATGGGAAGGAGTTTGGGTCCATTTGGGATTGTGTACAATGGGAGTGAATGGGAAGGGGTTTAGGTCCATTGGGATTGTGTAGAGTGGGAGCAAATGGGAAGGGGTTTGGGTCCATTGGGATTATGTACATTGGGAGTGAATTGGAAGGGCTTTAATTCCACTGCCATTGTGTACAGTGGAATTTAATAGGAAGGGATTTGGGTTCATTGGGATTGTGTAAATTGTGAGTGAACAGGAAGAGATTTGGATCCATTGGGATTGTGTACAATGGGAGTGAATGGGAAGGGAATTGGGTCCATTTGGATTGTGTACAATGTGAATGAATGGAAAGGGATTTGGGTCCATTGGGATTGTGTACAATGGGAGTGAATGGAAAGGGTTTTGGGTCCATAGGGATTGTGTGCAATGGGAGTGAATGGGAAGGAGTTTGGGTTCACTGGGATTGTGTACAATGGGAGTGAATGTTAAGGGGTTTGGGTCCATTGGGATTGTGTACCATGGGAATGAATGGGATGGTGTTTGGGTCCATTGGGATTGTGTACAATGGGAGTGAATGTGAAGGAGTTTGTGTCCACTGGGATTGTGTACAATGGGAGTGAATGGGAAGGGTGTTGTGTCCATTGGGATTGTGTAAAATGGGAGTGAGTGGGAAGGGATTTGGGTCCATTAGGATTGTGTAAAATGGGAGTGAATGGGAATGGGTTTAGGTCCATTGGGATTCTGTACAATGGGAGTGAATGGGAAGGGTTTTGGGTCCATAGGGATAGTGTACAATGGGATTGAATGGGAAAGAGTTTGGGTTCACTGGGATTGTGTACAATGGGAGTGAATGGGAAGGGGTTTGGTTCCATTGGGATTGTGTACCATGGGAATGAATGGGAAGGTGTTTGGGTCCATTGGGATTGTGTACAACGGGAGTGAATGGGAAGGGATTTGGCTCTATTCGTATCGTGTAAAATGTTAGTGAATGGGAAGGGATTTGGTTCCATTGGGATTGCGTACAATGGGAGTGAATGGAAAGGAGTTTGGGTCCATTGGGATTGTGTACAATGGGAGTGAATGGGAAGGGATGGTGTTTGGGTCCATTGGGATTGTGTACAATGGGAGTGAATGGGAAGGGATTTTGGTCCACTGGAATTGTGTACAATGGGATTGAAGGGGAAGGAGTTTGTGTCCATTGGGATTTTGTAAAATGGGAGTGAGTGGGAAGTGATTTGGGTCCATTAGGATTGTGTAAAATGGGAGTGAATGGGAATGGGTTTAGGTCCATTGGGATTCTGTACAATGGGAGTGAATGGGAAGGGTTTTGGGTCCATAGGGATAGTGTACAATGGGATTGAATGGGAAAGAGTTTGGGTTCACTGGGATTGTGTACAATGGGAGTGAATGGGAAGGGGTTTGGGTCCATTGGGATTGTGTACCATGGGAATGAATGGGAAGGTGTTTGGGTCCATTGGGATTGTGTACAACGGGAGTGAATGGGAAGGGTTTTGGCTCTATTCGTATCGTGTAAAATGTTAGTGAATGGGAAGGGATTTGGTTCCATTGGGATTGCGTACAATGGGAGTGAATGGAAAGGAGTTTGGGTCCATTGGGATTGTGTACAATGGGAGTGAGTGGGAAGGGGTCTTGGTCCATTGGGATTGTGTAAAATGGGAGTGAACAGGCAGAGATTTGGGTCCATTGGGATTGTGTACAATGGGAGTGAATGGGAAGGGGTTTGGTTCCATAGGGATTGTGTACAATGGGATTGAATGTGAAGGAGTTTGTGTCCACTGGGATTGTGTACATTGGGAGTGAATGGGAAGGGAATTGGGTCCATTGGGATTGTGTACAATGGGAATGAATGGGAAGGAGTTTGGGTGTACTGGGATTGTGTACTTTGGGAGTGAATGGGAAGGGGTTTGGGTCCACTGGGATTGTGTACATTGGGAGTGAATGGGAAGGGGTTTGGGTCCATTGGGATTCGGTACAATGTGAATGAATGGAAAGGGATTTGGGTCCATTGGGATTTTGTAAAATGGGAGTGAATGGGAAGGGATTTGGGTCCACTGGGATTGTGTACAATGGGAGTGAATGGGAAGGGGTTTGGGTCCATTGGGATTATGTGCAATGGGAGTTAACGGGAATGGGTTTAGCTACAATTGCATTGTGTCCAATGCCAGTGAATGCGAAGGGGTTTGGGTCCGTTGACATTGTGTACAATGGGAGTTTTTGGGGAGTGGCTTGAGTCCATTTGGATTGTGTACAATGGGCGTGAAGGTGAGGGGATTTGGGTCCATGGGATTGGTACAATTTACTGAATGGGAAGGGATTTGGGTCCATTGGGATTGTGTACAACGGGAGTGAATCGGAAGGGATTTGGCTCCATTCGTATCGTGTAAAATGGGAGTGAATGTGAAAGGATTTGGTTCCATTGGGATTTTGTACAATGGGAGTGAATGGGAAGGAGTTTGGGTCCATTGGGTTTGTGTACAATGGGAGTGAATGGTAAGGGGTTTGAGTCCATTGGGATGATGTACAGTGGGAGTGAAAGGGAAGGGCTTTAGTTCCACTGGGATTGTGTACAATGGGAGTGAATGGGAAGGGATTTGGGTCCATTGGGATTGTGTACAATGGGAATGAATGGGAAGGAGTTTGGGTCCTTTGGGATTTTGTACTACGGGAGTTAATGGGAAGGGATTTGGCTCCATTTGGATTGTGTAAAATGGGAGTGAATGGGAATGGGTTTCGGTCCATTGGGATTGTGTACAATGGGATTGAATGGGAAGGGGTTTGGGTCCATTGGGATTGTGTACTATGGGAATGAATGGGAAGGAGTTTGGTTCCATTGGGATTGTGTACAATGGGAGTGAATGGGAATGGGTTCGGTCCATTGGGATTGTGTACAATGGGAGTGAATGGGAAGGGATTTAGGTCCATTGGGATTGTGTACAATGGGAGTGAATGGGAAGCGGTTTGGGTCCATTGGGATTGTGTACAGTGGGAGTGAATGGGAAGGGCTTTAGTTCCACTGGGATTGTGTACAATGGGAGTGAATGGGAAAGTGTTTGTGTCTATTGGGATTGTGTACAATGGGATGAATAGGAAGGGATTTGGGTCCACTGGGATTGTGTACAATGGTAGTGAATGGGAAGGGGTTTGGGTCCATTGGGTTTGTGTACAATGGGAGTGAATGGTAAGGGGTTTGAGTCCATTGGGATGATGTACAGTGGGAGTGAAAGGGAAGGGCTTTAGTTCCACTGGGATTGTGTACAATGGGAGTGAATGGGAAGGGATTTGGGTCCATTGGGATTGTGTACAATGGGAATGAATGGGAAGGAGTTTGGGTCCTTTGGGATTTTGTACTACGGGAGTTAATGGGAAGGGATTTGGCTCCATTTGGATTGTGTAAAATGGGAGTGAATGGGAATGGGTTTCGGTCCATTGGGATTGTGTACAATGGGATTGAATGGGAAGGGGTTTGGGTCCATTGGGATTGTGTACTATGGGAATGAATGGGAAGGAGTTTGGTTCCATTGGGATTGTGTACAATGGGAGTGAATGGGAATGGGTTCGGTCCATTGGGATTGTGTACAATGGGAGTGAATGGGAAGGGATTTAGGTCCATTGGGATTGTGTACAATGGGAGTGAATGGGAAGCGGTTTGGGTCCATTGGGATTGTGTACAGTGGGAGTGAATGGGAAGGGCTTTAGTTCCACTGGGATTGTGTACAATGGGAGTGAATGGGAAAGTGTTTGTGTCTATTGGGATTGTGTACAATGGGATGAATAGGAAGGGATTTGGGTCCACTGGTATTGTGTACAATGGGAGTGAATGGGATGGGGTTTGTGTCCATTGGGATTATGTACAGTGGGAGTGAATGGTAAGGGCTTTAGTTCCACTGGGATTGTGTACAATGGGATTGACTAGGAAGGGATTTGGGTTCATTGGGATTGTGTAAAATGGGAATGAACAGGAAGAGTTTTGGGTCCATAGGGATTGTGTACAATGGGATTGAATGGGAAGGAGTTTGGGTCTATTGGGATTGTGTACAATGGGAGTGAATGGGAAGCGGTTTGGTTCCATTGGGATTGTGTACAATGGGAATGAATGGGACGGAGTTTGGGGCCACTGGGATTGTGAAAATTGGGAGTGAATGGGAAGGGTTTTGGGTCCAATGGGATTGTGTGCAATGGGAGTGAACAGGAATGGATTTGGGTCCACTGGGATTGTGTAAAATGGGAGTGAATGTGAATGGGTTTGGGTCCATTGGGATTGTGTACAATGGGATTGAATGGGAAGGAGTTTGGGTCCATTGGGATTGTGTACAATGGGAGTGAATGGGAAGGGGTTTGGGTCCATTGGGATTTTGAGGGAGTGAGTGGGAAGGGGTTTGGGTGCATTGGGATTTTGAGGGAGGGAGTGAGTGGGAAGGGGTTTTGGTCCATTGGGATTTTGAGGGAGTGAGTGGGAAGGGGTTTGGGTCCATTGGGATTTTGAGGGAGTGAGTGGGAAGGGGTTTGGCTCCATTGGTATTTTGAGGGAGTGAGTGGGAAGTGTAGCCCTGTGATCCTTACCTTGGGACTCATTGTGCAGATGATCACTATCCCGCCGAATCTTTCATCTCGATACAGAGGAGCTCCAATCAGAAGAAAATCCGTCTGATCATCTCCAGTCACATCGAGGGTACAAATTTCAGAACCAAAGTATGAGCCAATCTGGAAAACAGTTTGGGATCAACGTTAAGTATCAGTTAATCACAGACAGAGCCGGCTTCATTCCCTCTGTACAAGAGCAGATCAGAGGCTGGGAAATACATAAATACAAATATACAGGCAACCGCTTTAGGCGCAGGAATAGGCCATTCAGCCCATCGAGCCAGCTCTGCCAATCAGTAAGACCCTGCCTGATCTGATTGTAACCTCCACCCCACATTCCTGCCAACTCCTGAATACTTTTGACTCCCTTGTACTCTAGAATCTTTTAACCCCTGTCTTAAAAATATTCATTGACCCAGCCTCCACAACTCTCCAGGAAGAGAGTTCCGCAGATTCAGCACCCTCAGCGAAAAAATTTCTCCTCATCTCCGTGGTAAATGGGACGCCCCTTATTTTTAAACTCTGTCCCCTGGTTCTCGTCTCTCCCACAGGGGAAACCTCCTTTCAGTATCTACCCTGCCAAGACCCCTCAGGATCTTATCTGTTTCTATAAGGTCATCTCTCATTCTTCTAAACTCCAGTGGATACAGACCCAGCCTGTCCAGCCTTTCCTGATAGGATAACGTCCCATCCCAGGCATCAGTCAGGTCAACTTTCTCTGAACTGCGTCTAACACATTTATTTCCTTTCTTATATAAGGAGACCAAAACTGTACACAGGACTCCAGAACCGGTCTCACCAAGTGTAAACATTCCTACTTTTATATTCCATTCCCTTTGCAATAAGTGACAATATTCCATTTGCCTTCCTACTCACTTGCTGTATCTGCATGCTAACTTTCCCGATTCACATACCAGGACACCCAGATCCCTCTGTACCTCAGAGTTCTGCAATCTCTCTCCATTTAAATAATTTGCTGCTTCTCCCATCTTCCTACCAACGTGGACAAGTTCACATTTCTCCACATTATACTCCAGCTGCCTGTTTATTCCCCACTAACTCCCACTAACCACATGTCAATAAGGGGAGCACAGTCAGGAGACTACACCCAAGTGAGACAGAGACCAAGTGAGCAGTGAATTCGGCTCATGTGGGAATTCAGTGCACATGTGAACAAAGAGCAGGAGGAGGCCATTCAGCCCCTCTAGCTTGCTCCACCATTTAACAAGATCATGGCTGACCTGATAGTCACCTGAAATCTGCATCTCAACTACCCTGGATAACCTTTCACCCCACTTGCTTACCAAGAATCTATCCAAAGGGGCAAGAGTTGCTTTAAGTAAGGTTTATTGCAACCTGTAAAGTGTGTTCAGGATAAGTCAGATTTATCAGTACTAGAATGGCTTTTCAATAGTTCTGAGCTTTATTAAGTTAAGGCCAAGTAAAATAAAGTTAATAAAGTAAACCAAGTAAAATAAAGTTAATAAAGTAAACCAAGTATAATAAAGTTAACATAAGTGAAGTAAAGTTAAGCTATGGCAGGGCAGCACAGTTGTGTGGGATGCATGTCCTGTCGTATGTGGGAAGTCCTGGAAGCTGTCAGTGACCTAGATGGCCTCACCAGCTGCAAAAACTTGAGCTCCGGGTTTTGCAGGTTGAGCAGCAGCTGGAATGACTGCGGCACCTCCACGAGGCTGAGAACTACGTGGATAGTACGTTCAGAGAGGTGATCACACCGCAGGTTAGGAGCCTCGAGGCAGAAAGGCAATGGATGATGCCAGGCAGTCCAAGAGAATTAGGCAGGTAGAGCAGGAGTCCCCTGGGGTCCCGCTTGTCAATCAGTTTTCAGTTTCGGATACTGGTGAGGGTGTTGGTTCCTTGGATGAGTGCAGTCAAAGCCAACTCTGTGGCACCACAGACAGCTCTGCTGTACAGGAGGGGATAAGGAAGATGGTAGGAACAGGAGCAATAGGGGATTTGTTAGTTAGGGGTATGGACAGGCATTTCTGTGGCCGCAGAAGTGGCTCCAGGATGGTATGTTGCCTCCCTGGTGCCAGGGTCAGGGTGTCACGGAGCGGCTGCAGGGCATTCTTCTGGGGGAGGGGGATCAGCCAGAGGTCATGGTCCACGTTGGTACTAATGACTTAGGAAAGGGGATGAGGTCCTCAAAGCAAAATTTAGGGAGCTGGAAAGGAGATTGAAAAGCAGGACTTCTGAAGCAGTAATCTGAGGGTTACTCCCAGTCTGACATGCAAGTGATTATAGAAATTGGAGAATTGAGCAATTGAACACACGGCTGGAAAGCTGCTATACGAGGGAGGGCATCAGGTTTCTGAGACACTGGGACTGGTTCTGCAGAAGGTGAGACCTGTACAAGCTGGACAGTCTACACCTGAACAGGACTGGGACGAATATCCTCGCAGGGGGATTTGCTAGTGCTGTTGGGGAGGGTTTAAACTACATTGGCAGGGGGATAGGAACTTGAAGCAAAAGTCAGAGCAGGGAACAGGAGATTGGGGATCAGTGAGTGACTCAGAAATACAGAAGAAGCACAGGTTAAAAAGCGTACAGCACAGGAATTTGGCGATGCCAAACGGTGTATGTGTAAATACAAGGAGCATAGCAAACAAAGCCAATGAGCTGAGGGCACATGTGGATACATGGCAGCCTGATGATATCGCTACAACAAAAACTTGGATTAAGGAGGGACAAAAAAATGGCAGCTCAATATCCCTGGATATTTGGTTTGCAAACGGGATAGAGGGGATAACAAAGGTGGGGGTGCAGCATTATTGGTTAAAGAAGGAGGGATGATATACTAAATAGAGCATCAAACGAGGCCATGTGGGTTTAGCTCTGAAGTAACAAAGAGGCATCCACACTGCTGGTAGTTTACTATAGACCCCCAAATTGTGGGAGGGAGTTAGAAGAGCAAACATGGAGGCACATTTCTGAGTGCAGTAATCGTTGGGAACCCCAACTACCCTAATATCAACAGGGATACAAACAGTTTGGAGGGCACAGGGTGCACAAAATTCTTGAACTGCACTCTATAGAACCTTTTCAGCCATAACAAGCCCAGTGTGAGGGGGCACAATTCTGGATTCAGTACAGGAAATGAAGCTGGGGAAGTGTCTGAAGGTGCAGTGGGGGGGCCACATGGGAGACAGTGACCATAATACAGTTCGATTATGGAAAAGGACAATGATAGGCCAGGAGTGAAAGGTCGACATGAGGGAGAGACAAGTTTTACAAAGCTCAGAGATGAGCTGGCCAAATTGGATCGGATACAGCTACCTGATGGGAAAAGAGGGTCAGACCGGTGGGAGGCATTCAAAAGCCAGATTTACGGGCACAGTGTGTACATGTCTCCACAAAGGAAAAGGGCAGGGCTGCTGAAACTCAAGACCCCTGGTTATCCAGAAGTGTTCAGGGGAAGGCAAAGCTTATACAGCTACAAAAAGCTTAACACTTCCAAAACCCAAAGCAGCATGGAAAGGACAGGGCTCTGGAGGAACAAAGGAAATTCAGAAAGCTAATGAAAAAATATTGGCAGCTAAAATCAGATAAAATCCAAACATCTTTTATCAGTACAGGAAGAGCAAGAGAGTAATAAGCAAAGGGTGAGGCCTATCAGAGATGTACATAGTAACTTGTGCTCTGATGCAGGGTTCTTAATGAATACTTTGTCTTTTTTTATTTATTCACAGGATCTGGGCTTCACTGGCTGATCCAGCATTTATTGCCCATCCCTAATTGCCCCTTGAGAAGGTGGGGGTGAGCTGCCTTCTTGAACCGCTGCAGTCTGTGTGGTGTAGGTACCCCCACCGTGCTGTTAGGGAGGGAGCTCCAGGATTCTGACCCAGCGACAGTGAAGGAATGGAGATATATTTCCACCTCAGGATGGTGAGTGACTGGAGGGGAACCTCCAGGTGGGGGTGTTCCCATCTATCTGCTACCCTTGTCCTTCTAGATGGTGCTGGTTGTGGGTTTGGAAGATGTTGTCTAAGGAGCCTTGGTGAGTTTCTGCAGTGCATCTTGTAGGTGGTGCACACAATATGAGGTTGTGGTGGAAGAATTAATCCAGGCTGGACTTTTTGTTCAAGCTGGTTTATGTTCAAAACAGCTGCTCAGTGCTACAGACTTCCAAGCAGCTTCCCCACAGAGTGTTCCAGCTGTATCTTTTTATTCTGTTGAGGTGGGGTAATCAATGCCCATCAGCTGTTTAGCTAGCAATTGTCTTTAACAAGATGATTCCCATGCAGTGTGGTTATTTATATACTGACAGTACACACTGCTGCTACTGTGTGTCGGGGGCGGAGGGAGGAAATGTTTGTGGTAGGGATGCCAATCGAGCGGGCTGCTTTATCCTGGATGCTGTTAAGTTTCTGGAGTGTTGTGGGAGCTGTACTCATCCAGGCAAATGGAGCATATTGCAGCATAGTCCTGACTTGTGCCTTGTAGATAGTTGACGGACTTTGGGGGAGTCAGGAGGTGAGTTACTTGCTGCACTCTTCCTCATCTCTGAGCTGCTCTTGTAGCCACGGTATTTATGTGGCCTGTCCAGTTCAGTTTCTGATCAGTGTTGATAGTGGGTCAGCAGGGCTGGAGTTTGGCACTGGTGGTCCATCCTGTTCCATTCCTTTGAGATGTTTTAGCAGTGTGATACAACTGACTGCCTCTCTTGGCCATTTCAAAACCAGCCGCATTGCTATGGGCCTGGAGTCACATGTAGACCAGGCCAGGTAAGGGTGGCACATTTCCCTCCCTAAAGGGGTCAGTGGGTGGAGGGGCTAATGAAGCAAATGGGTTTTTATGACGAAGGTTTCATGTTCATCAGGGGGCTCTTCATTCCAGAGTTTTATTGAATTTGGGATTAGAACCCAGCTCCACAGAGCATTAGCCCGGGTCTCTGGATTACGAGTGCAGGAACAATATGCTGTGTCACCAGCCCTCCTTCGATTCGAGGGATGATGCAGACGTTGCAATGAGAGAGGGGGAGTGTGAAATATTAGATACAATAAGCATAATGAGAGGGGATGCACCGGAGCGACCGGCATCCTTTAAGGTGGATAAATAGCCATGGGCCAGACTGGGAAAGGAGGCCGGGGAAGAAATAGCAGATGCTCCGAGGAGCATTTTCCAATCCTCACTGGATACTGGCCAGGTCCCAGACGATCAAAGGTCTGTGAAAGTTGTGACGTTATTTAAAAAGGCTGCGAGGGATAGGCCACAAAATTATAGGCTGGTCAATCTGACTTCAGCAATGGGCAAATGATTGGAATGGATTCTGAGAGACAGGGTAAACTTCCACTGCGATAGGGCACGGACGGTTCATAGACACTGTAGTGAAAAGGAACTGCAGGAAGATCAAAACAAAAAGCCTTGTCACAAAAGAAAGCAAATCTCTTCGAGCATCGTTGGCCAGCGGTTAGACACTGCGGACAGCTGGGGATAGGGTAACCAAAGCACAACACAATATTTCAAAAAATACCTGTGAATGCAGAGAGGGGCATCACGTTTAACATGGGATTGAAACGACAGCAAATTCGACAGTGCAGCACTCCCTCAGTACTGACCCTCTGACAGTGCAGCACTCCCTCCGTACTGACCCTCCGACAGTGCAGCGCTCCCTCAGTACTGACCCTCCGACAGTGCAGCACTCCCTCAGTACTGACTCTCTGACAGTGCAGCACTCTCTCAGTACTGACCCTCTGACAGTGCAGCACTCCCTCAGTACTGACCCTTTGACAGTGCAGCACGCCCTCAGTACTGACCCTCTGACAGTGCAGCAGAACCTCAGTACTGACCCTCTGACAGTGCAGCGCTCCGTCAGTACTGACCCTCTGACAGTGCAGCGCTCCCTCAGTACTACCCCTCCGACAGTGCAGCGCTCCCTCAGTACTGACTCTCTGACAGTGCAGCACACTCTCAGTACTGAATCTCTGACAGTGCCGCACTCCCTCAGTACTGACCCTGTGACAGTGCAGCACTCCCTCAGTACTGACCCTCTGACAGTGCAGCACTCCCTCAGTACTGACCCTCTGACAGTGCAGCACTCCCTCAGTACTGACCCTCTGACAGTGCAGCACTCCCTCAGTACTGACCCTCTGACAGTGCGGCGCTCCCTCAGTACTGACCATCTGACAGTGCGGCACTCCCTCAGTACTGACCATCTGACAGTGCGGCACTCCCTCAGCGCTGACCCTCTGATAGTGCAGCACTCCCTCAGCGCTGACCCTCTGACAGTGCAGCACTCCCTCAGCGCTGACCCTCTGACAGTGCAGCACTCCCTCAGCGCTGACCCTCTGACAGTGCAGCACTCCCTCAGCGCTGACCCTCTGACAGTGCAGCACTCCCTCAGTGCTGACCCTCTGACAGTGCAGCACTCCCTCAGTACTGACCCTCTGACAGTGCAGCACTCCCTCAGCGCTGACCCTCTGACAGTGCAGCTCTCCCTCAGTGCTGACCCCACGACAGTGCAGCTCTCCCTCAGTACTGACCCCACGACAGTGCAGCGCTCCCTCAGTACTGACCCTCCGACAGTGCAGCACTCCTTCAGTACTGACCCTCTGACAGTGCGGGTAACCTTAATTCCACCCAAGATTGAGAGTTCCAATTACACCAATGATCTCTACCTGCTCTCCTGGAATGTGTTGTACATCCTTCCAGCTGCCAGTCCTGCTTCGCTGGAAGATGATCACTTCTCCAGTGTGCCGATAGCGCGGGGCACCCACCGCGTAGTACACTAACCCGGACCGAATGGCCTCCTGGACAGAGTATCCTGTAAGCACGCAATGGGGAAACTTTATCGTAAGCTTCACTCTATCTAACCCCGTGCTGTACCTGTCCAGGGAGTGTTTGATGGGGACAGTGTAGAGTTAGATTTACTCTGTATCTAACCCTGTGCTGTAGCTGTCCTGGGAGTGTTTGATGGGGACAGTGTAGAGGGAGCTTTACTCTGTATCTAACCCCGTGCTGTACCTGTCCTGGGAGTGTTTGATGGGGACAGTGTAGAGGGAGCTTTAACTCTGTATCTAACCCCGTGCTGTACCTCTCCTGGGAGTGTTTGATGGGGACAGTGTAGAGGGAGCTTTACTCTGTATCTAACCCCGTGCTGTACCTGTCCTGGGAGTGTTTGATGGGGACAGTGTAGAGGGAGCTTTACTCTGTATCTAACCCCGTGCTGTACCTGTCCTGGGAGTGTTTGATGGGGACAGTGTAGAGGGAGATTTACTCTGTATCTAACCCTATGCTGTACCTGTCCTGGGAGTGTTTGATGGGGACAGTGTAGAGGGAGCTTTACTCTGTATCTAACCCCGTGCTGTACCTGTCCCGGGAGTGTTTGAGTGAACAGTACAGAATGCTTTTTAAACAGCTCTTACCTAAGTAACTGTTTTTACTGTCTTTATCTGTCGTGGTGATGTTGATAAATGATTTCTGCTCCTTGTGAAAATACTGCACTCCACCGTTCCATCCATACGCACCCGGCGTTCCCAGTACCACTGCTTCCTAGACAAAGAGTCGGCATTGGAGATCTTCAATCCAACCTCCCCCTCCAGCAAGCCCACCACCCCCCCAACACACCCTCCAGCACACCCCCATCACCCCCCCCAACCACCCCCCCACACACCCCACAACACACCCCCCCTACCCCCCAACACACCCTCCAGCACACCCCACAACACACCCCCCAACAGCCCCCAACACACCCTCCAGCACCCCCCCCAACAGCCCCTCCAGCATCCCCCCAACAGCCCCCCCATCACCCCCCCAACCACCCCCCCACCACCCCCCCACCACCCCCCACAACACACCCCCCCTACCCCCCATCACACCCCCACACCACCGCCCCTACCACCCCCCCAACACCCCCCCAACACCCCCCACCACCCCCCCACCACCCCCCCACCAACCCCCAACACACCCCCACCACACCCCCAACTCTCCCCCACCACACCCCCAACACTCCCCCAGCACACCCCCACCACTCCCCCAACTCTCCCCCACCACACCCCCACCACTCTCCCCCAACACTCCCCCACCACACCCCCACCACTCCCCCACCACACCCCCACCGCACCCCCACCACACCCCCACCACAGCCCCACCGTTCCCCCAGCACACCCCCAACACTCCCCCAACAACCCCCAACACTCCCCCACCACTCCCCCACCACTCCCCCACCACACCCCCACCACTCCCCCACCACTCCCCCACCACTCCCCCACCACTCCCCCACCACTCCCCCAACACTCCCCCAACACACCCCCACCACTCCCCCACCACTCCCCCACCACTCCCCCACCACTCCCCCACCACTCCCCCACCACTCCCCCACCACTCCCCCAACACTCCCCCAACACTCCCCCAACACTCCCCCAACACTCCCCCAACACTCCCCCAACACTCCCCCACCACTCCCCCAACACACCCCCACCACTCCCCCACCACTCCCCCACCACTCCCCCACCACTCCCCCAACACTCCCCCACCACTCCCCCACCACTCCCCCAACACACCCCCAACACACCCCCAACACTCCCCCAGCACACCCCCAGCACACCCCCAGCACACCCCCAGCACTCCCCCAGCACTCCCCCAGCACTCCCCCAGCACTCCCCCAGCACTCCCCCAGCACTCCCCCAACACTCCCCCAACCAACACCCCCCCAACCAACACCCCCCAACACTCCCCCAACACTCCCCCAACACTCCCCCAACACTCCCCCAACACTCCCCCAACACTCCCCCAACACTCCCCCAACACTCGCCCAACACTCGCCCAACACTCGCCCAACACTCGCCCAACACTCGCCCAACACTCGCCCAACCAACACCCCTCCATCCCCCCCAATCACCACCCCACCTCCCACTACCCGTCCACCCCCTCAACCATCAGCCCCGAATACCCCAACCCCCCCAACCACCCCCACCATCTCCCATCCCCCCCCCACCCCCACCGCCCCCAACAACCCACCACCACCATGCCCCCACCCCCCACGCACACCCCCCCCCCCCCCCAACTCTGTTACCACCCCCCAACCCCCTCCCCCGAGTGCTTGCTGCTCACACCAAATCCTCACAGGTTCCCACGTCACAGTGAAGCCACCATTGGTACACAAAGCATCAACACGTCACACACTGTGTATATTTCCAGGCTGGTTCTCAGGTAACATGTCATTCAAGCTACTGACTGAATTCAAATCTAGCAACAAGATTCATATCTGAGGGATCAAATTGAAAAATAGTGATCTTATGTGTAACGTTTATACATTCTTTGTTAGACCACACTTGGAGCACTGTGCACAGTTCTGTTCTACATATCCCCTGGTTAGACCACACATGGAGCACTGTGCACAGTTCCAGTCTCTATATCCCTCAGTTAGACCACACATGGAGCACTGTGCACAGTTCCAGTCTCCATATCCCCCGGTTAGACCACACTTGGAGCACTGTGCACAGTTCCAGTCTCTATATCCCCCGGTTAGACCACACTTGGAGCACTATGCACAGTTCTGTTCTCCATATCCCTCGGTTAGACCACACTTGGAGAGCTGTGCACAGTTCCAGTCTCTATATCCCTCAGTTAGACCACACTTGGAGCACTGTGCACAGTTCCAGTCTCTATATCCCTCAGTTAGACCACACTGGGAGCACTGTGCACAGTTCTGTTCTCCATATCCCTCGGTTAGACCACACTTGGAGCACTGTGCACAGTTCCGGTCTCTATATCCCTCAGTTAGACCACACTGGGAGCACTGTGCACAGTTCCGGTCTCTATATCCCTCAGTTAGACCACACTGGGAGCACTGTGCACAGTTCCGGTCTCTATATCCCTCAGTTAGACCACACTGGGAGCACTGTGCACAGTTCCGGTCTCTATATCCCTCAGTTAGACCACACTGGGAGCACTGTGCACAGTTCCGGTCTCTATATCCCTCAGTTAGACCACACTGGGAGCACTGTGCACAGTTCCGGTCTCCATATCCCTGGGTTAGACCACACTTGGAGCACTGTGCACAGTTCTGTTCTCCATATCCCTCGGTTAGACCACACTGGGAGCACTGTGCACAGTTCCAGTCTCTATATCCCTCAGTTAGACCACACTTGGAGCACTATGCACAGTTCTGTTGTCCATATCCCTCGGTTAGACCACAGTGGGAGCACTGTGCACAGTTCTGGGCTCCATATCCCTCGGTTAGACCACACTTGGAGCACTGTGCACAGTTCCAGTCTCTATATCCCTCAGTTAGACCACACTGGGAGCACTGTGCACAGTTCCAGTCTCTATATCCCTCAGTTAGACCACACTTGGAGCACTGTGCACAGTTCTGTTCTACATATCCCCTGGTTAGACCACACATGGAGCACTGTGCACAGTTCCAGTCTCTATATCCCTCAGTTAGACCACACTTGGAGCACTGTGCACAGTTCCAGTCTCTATATCCCCCGGTTAGACCACACTTGGAGCACTATGCACAGTTCTGTTCTCCATATCCCTCGGTTAGACCACACTTGGAGAGCTGTGCACAGTTCCAGTCTCTATATCCCTCAGTTAGACCACACTTGGAGCACTGTGCACAGTTCCAGTCTCTATATCCCTCAGTTAGACCACACTGGGAGCACTGTGCACAGTTCTGTTCTCCATATCCCTCGGTTAGACCACACTTGGAGCACTGTGCACAGTTCCGGTCTCTATATCCCTCAGTTAGACCACACTGGGAGCACTGTGCACAGTTCCGGTCTCTATATCCCTCAGTTAGACCACACTGGGAGCACTGTGCACAGTTCCGGTCTCTATATCCCTCAGTTAGACCACACTGGGAGCACTGTGCACAGTTCCGGTCTCTATATCCCTCAGTTAGACCACACTGGGAGCACTGTGCACAGTTCTGGTCTCTATATCCCTCAGTTAGACCACACTGGGAGCACTGTGCACAGTTCCGGTCTCCATATCCCTGGGTTAGACCACACTTGGAGCACTGTGCACAGTTCTGTTCTCCATATCCCTCAGTTAGACCACACTGGGAGCACAGTGCACAGTTCCAGTCTCTATATCCCTCAGTTAGACCACGCTTGGAGCACTGTGCACAGTTCTGTTCTCCATATCCCTCGGTTAGACCACAGTGGGAGCACTGTGCACAGTTCTGGGCTCCATATCCCTCGGTTAGACCACACTGGGAGCACTGTCCATTGTTCTGTTCTCCATATCCCTCGGTTAGACCACACTGGGAGCACTGTGCACAGTTCTGGTCTGCATATCCCTCGGTTCGACCATTTTTGGAGCAGCATGCACAATTCTGGTCTCCGTATTATAAAAAGGATAGAGAGTGACACTGGAGTAGGTGCAAAAGGATTCAGTGGCACAATACCAGAACTCAAGTAATGATTGAACATGCTGGGCACCTTTTCTCGAGGATATAGAAGGCTGAGGGGTGACCTGATAGAAATATTTCACATTAAGTAAGGATTTCAACAGCATAGCAGAAGAGAAGCTGTTTCCACTTGTAGGCTAGACCAGAACTAGGGGCTATAAATATGACATTGTCACTAACAAATCCAATGGGGAATTCTGGAGAAACCTTCTTACCCAGACCATGCGCAGAATGTGGGCCACACAAAATAGTATCGATAGATAGGAGGAGCTGGGTAAACCCAGGAGGATAGCAGTAGAAAGATATGATGAAGGCAGTGGGTGTGGGTCATGGGACAAGGCTACTCGAGAGCAGGAACGCCAGCACAGAGCAGACACTCTGTTTCTGGGCTCAGAATACTTTGCAAGTAAACATGAGAGGGGGTGATGGAAGCGGAGTGTGTGCAGCTTAAAGTCAATGAGCAGTTTGAACTCACCGACGTAAGGATGGAGCTGAATCCTTCCTGGCTCATCTCATTCTGGAATGAAGTCATATTGAGCATTCCGTGAGTGCCTGTGGGATTCAGAAAGATGGAAAGATCAGACTTCAGTTGACTGTACCTTTCAGAAATAAATACAAACACCAAGCCATCTGCATGGGTGAAAGGTTAAAGGACACGGAGTCCAAGTGGGCCTCCCATTATTGACGCCGTTTCAGAACATTAGGTATTCAAGACTCACACACGAGAGAGGATCAAACCAAATAACCAAGCAGAACACCGTACAGTGGCAAGGACAGAGTGAGCATGGCAGTCAGAGTGTCAGTACTGAGGGAGTGCTGCACTGTCAGAGGGTCAGTACTAAGGGTGTGCTGCACTGTCAGAGGGACAGTACTGCGGGAGTGCTGCACTGTCGGAGGGTCAGTACTGAGGCAGTGCTGCACGGTCAGATGGTCAGTACTGAGGGAGTGCTGCACTGTCAGAGGGTCAGTACTGAGGGAGTGCTGCACTGTCAGAGGGACAGTACTGCGGGAGTGCTGCACTGTCGGAGGGTCAGTACTGAGGGAGTGCTGCACTGTCAGAGCGTCAGTACTGAGGGAGTGCTGCACTGTCAGAGGGCCAGTACTGAGGGAGTGCTGCACTGTCAGAGGGTCAGTACTGAGAAAGCGCTGCACTGTCAGAGGGTCAATACTGAGGGAGTGCTGCACTGTCAGAGAGTCAGTACTGAGGGAGTGCTGCACTGTAAGAGGGTCTGTACTGAGGGAGTGCTGCACTGTCAGAGGCTCAGTACTGAGGGAGAGCTGCACTGTCAGAGGGTCAGTACTGAGGGAGCGCTGCACTGTCAGAGGGTCATTACCGAGGGAGTGCTGCTTTGTCAACCGATCACTACTGAGGAAGAGCTGCACTGTCGGAGGGTCAGTACTGAGGGAGTGCCGCACTGTCAGAGAGTCAGTACTGAGGGAGTGCTGCACTATCGGAGGGTCAGTACTGAGGAAGCGCTGCACTGTCGGAGGGTCAGTACTGAGGGAGTGCTGCTCTGTCAGAGGGTCAGTACTGAGGGAGTGCTGCACTGTCAGAGGGTCAGTACTGAGGGAGTGCTGCACTGTCGGAGGGTCAGTACTGAGGGAGTGCTGCACTGTCCGAGAGTCAATACTGAGGGAGTGCTGCACTGTCAGAGGGTCAGCACTGAGGGAGTGCCGCGCTACTGAGGGTCAGTACTGAGTGAGTGCCGCAATGTCGGAGGGACAGTGCTGAGGGAGTGCTGCACTGTCATTGGGTCAGCACTGAGGGAGTGCTGCACAGTCATTGGGTCAGCACTGAGGGAGTGCTGCACTGTCATTGGGTCAGCCCTGAGGGAGTGCTGCACTGTCAGAGGGTCAGTACTGAGGGAGTGCTACACTGTCAGAGGGTCAGTACTGTGGGAGTTCTGCACTGTCAGAGGGTCAGTACTGAGGGAGTGCTGCACTGTCAGAGGGTCAGTACTGAGGGAGCGCTGCACTGTCGGAGTGTCAGTACTGAGGGTGCGCTGCACTGTCAGAGGGTAAGTACTGAGGGTGCGCTGCACTGTCAGAGGGTAAGTACTGAGGGAGTGCTTATTTGTCGGAGGGTCAGTACTGAGAGAGCTGCACAGTCCATGGGTCAGCACTGGGGGAGTGCTGCACTGTCAGAGGGTCAGTCCTGAGGGAGTGCTGCTCTGTCAGAGGGTCAGTACTGAGGGAGTGCTGCTCTGTCAGAGGGTCAGTACTAAGGGAGTGCTGCACTGTCAGAGGGTCAGTACTGAGGGAGTGCTGCATTGTCAGAGGGACAGTACTGAAGGTGTGCTGCACTGTCAGAGGCTCAATACTGAGGGAGTGCTGCACTGTCAGAGGGTCAGCACTGAGGGAGTGCCGCGCTACTGAGGGTCAGTACTGAGTGAGTGCCGCAATGTCGGAGGGACAGTGCTGAGGGAGTGCTGCACTGTCATTGGGTCAGCACTGAGGGAGTGCTGCACAGTCATTGGGTCAGCACTGAGGGAGTGCTGCACTGTCATTGGGTCAGCCCTGAGGGAGTGCTGCACTGTCAGAGGGTCAGTACTGAGGGAGTGCTACACTGTCAGAGGGTCAGTACTGTGGGAGTTCTGCACTGTCAGAGGGTCAGTACTGAGGGAGTGCTGCACTGTCAGAGGGTCAGTACTGAGGGAGCGCTGCACTGTCGGAGTGTCAGTACTGAGGGTGCGCTGCACTGTCAGAGGGTAAGTACTGAGGGTGCGCTGCACTGTCAGAGGGTAAGTACTGAGGGAGTGCTTATTTGTCGGAGGGTCAGTACTGAGAGAGCTGCACAGTCCATGGGTCAGCACTGGGGGAGTGCTGCACTGTCAGAGGGTCAGTCCTGAGGGAGTGCTGCTCTGTCAGAGGGTCAGTACTGAGGGAGTGCTGCTCTGTCAGAGGGTCAGTACTAAGGGAGTGCTGCACTGTCAGAGGGTCAGTACTGAGGGAGTGCTGCACTGTCAGAGGGACAGTACTGAAGGTGTGCTGCACTGTCAGAGGCTCAATACTGAGGGAGTGCTGCACTATTAGACGGTCAGTACGGAGGGAATGCTGCACTGTGAGAGGGTCAGTACTGAGGGAGTGCTGCACTGTCAGAGGGTCAGTAATGAGGGAGTGCTGCAATGTGAGAGGGTCAGTAATGAGGGAGTGCTGCACTGTCAGAGGGTCAGTACTGAGGGAGCAATGCACTGTCAGATGGTCAGTACTGAGGGAGTGCTGCACTGTCAGAGGGTCAGTACTGAGAGAGCGCAGCCTTGTCGGAGGGTCAGTACTGAGGGAGTGCTGCACTGTCGGAGGGTCAGTACTGAGGGAGTGCTGCACTGTCGGAGGGTCAGTACTGAGGGAGTGCTGCTCTGTCAGAGGGTCAGTACTGAGGGAGTGCTGCACTGTCAGAGGGTCAGTACTGAGGGAGTGCTGCACTGTCAGACGGTCAGTACTGAGGGAGTGCTGCAGTGTCAGAGGGTCAGTACTGAGGGAATGCTGCACTGTCAGAGAGTCAGTACTGAGGGAGTGCTGCGCTGAAGGAGTGTCAGCACTGAAGGAGTGCTGCACTGTCAGAGCGTCAGCACTGAGGGAGCGCTGCACTGTCAGACGGTCAGTACTGAGTGAGTGCCGCAATGTCGGAGGGTCAGTGCTGAGGGAGTGCTGCACTGTCGGACGGTCAGTACTGAGGGAGTGCTGCAATGTCAAAGGGTCAGTACTGAGGGAGCGCTGCACTGTCAGTGGGTCAGCACTGAGGGAGTGCTGCACTGTCAGAGAGTCAGTACTGAGGGAGTGCTGCGCTGAAGGAGTGTCAGCACTGAAGGAGTGCTGCACTGTCAGAGCGTCAGCACTGAGGGAGCGCTGCACTGTCAGACGGTCAGTACTGAGTGAGTGCCGCAATGTCGGAGGGTCAGTGCTGAGGGAGTGCTGCACTGTCGGACGGTCAGTACTGAGGGAGTGCTGCAATGTCAAAGGGTTAGTACTGAGGGAGCGCTGCACTGTCAGTGGGTCAGCATTGAGGAAGTGCTGCACGGTCAGTGGGTCAGCACTGAGGGAGTGCTGCACTGTCAGATGTTCAGCACTGAGGGAGTGCTGCACTGTCAGAGGGTCAGCACTGAGGGAGTGCTGCACTGTCAGATGTTCAGCACTGAGGGAGTGCTGCACTGTCAGTGGGTCAGCACTCGGGGAGTGTGGCACTATTAGGGGAGCAATACTGAGAGAGCGCAGCACTGTCAGAGGGTCTGTACAGAGGAAGTGCTGCACTGTGAAAGGGTCAATAATGAGGGAGCACTGTACTATCAGTGCGCCAGTAATGAGGGAGTGCTGCACTGTCAGAGGGTCAGTACTGAGAGAGCGGCACAGTCAAAGGGTCAGCATTGGGGAGTGTGGCACTGTTAGGGGGGCAATACTGAGAGAGCTCAGCACTGTCAGAGGGTCAATACTGAGGAAGTGCTGCACTGTCGGAGGGTCAGTACTGAGGGAGTGCTGCACTGTCGGAGGGTCAGTACTGAGGGAGTGCTGCACTGTCAGAGGGTCAGTACTGAGGGAGTGCTGCTCTGTCAGAGGGTCAGTACTGAAGGAGTGCTGCACTGTCAGAGGGTCAGTACTGAGGGAGTGCTGCACTGTCAGAGGGTCAGTACGGAGGGAATGCTGCACTGTGAGAGGGTCAGTAATGAGGGAGTGCTGCACTGTCCGAGGGGCAGTACTGAGGGAGTACTGCACTGTCGGAGGGTCAGTACTGAGGGAGTGCTGCACTGTCAGAGGGTCAGTACCGAGGAAGTGCTGCACTGTCAGAAGGTCAGTACTGAGGGAGTGCTGCGCTACTGAGGGTCAGTATGGAGGGAATGCTGCACTGTGAGAGGTTCAGTAATGAGGGAGTGCTGCACTGTCGAAGGGTCAGTACTGAGTGAGTGCTGCACTGTCAGAGGGTCTGTGCTGAGGGAGTGCTGCACTGTCGGAGGGTCAGTACTGAGGGAGTGCTGCACTGTCAGAGGGTCAGTACTGAGGGAGCGCTGCACTGTCAGACGGTCAGTACGGAGGGAATGCTGCACTGTGAGAGGGTCAGTAATGAGGGAGTGCTGCACTGTCGGAGGGTCAATACTGAGGGAGTGCTGCACTGTCAGACGGTCAGTACTGAGGGAGTGCTGCAATGTCAGAGGGTCAGTACGAAGGGAGTGCTGCACTGCCAGAGGGTCACTACTGAGGGAGTGCTGCACGGGCAGAGGTTCAGTACTGAGGGAGCGCTGCACTGTCAGAGGGTCAGTACTGAGAGAGCGCAGCCTTGTCGGAGGGTCAGTACTGAGGGAATGCTGCACTGTCGGAGGGTCAGTACTGAGGGAGTGCTGCACTGTCGGAGGGTCAGTACTGTGGGAGTGCTGCTCTGTCAGAGGGTCAGTACTGAGGGAGTGCTGCACTGTCAGAGGGTCCGTAGTACGGGAGTGCTGCACTGTCAGAGGGTCAGTACTGAGGGAGTGCTGCACTGTCAGACGGTCAGTACTGAGGGAGTGCTGCACTGTCAGAGGGTCAGTACTGAGGGAATGCTGCACTGTCAGAGAGTCAGTACTGAGGGAGTGCTGCGCTGAAGGAGTGTCAGCACTGAAGGAGTGCTGCACTGTCAGAGCGTCAGCACTGAGGGAGCGCTGCACTGTCAGACGGTCAGTACTGAGTGAGTGCCGCAATGTCGGAGGGTCAGTGCTGAGGGAGTGCTGCACTGTCGGACGGTCAGTACTGAGGGAGTGCTGCAATGTCAAAGGGTCAGTACTGAGGGAGCGCTGCACTGTCAGTGGGTCAGCACTGAGGGAGTGCTGCACTGTCAGAGAGTCAGTACTGAGGGAGTGCTGCGCTGAAGGAGTGTCAGCACTGAAGGAGTGCTGCACTGTCAGAGCGTCAGCACTGAGGGAGCGCTGCACTGTCAGACGGTCAGTACTGAGTGAGTGCCGCAATGTCGGAGGGTCAGTGCTGAGGGAGTGCTGCACTGTCAAAGGGTCAGTACTGAGGGAGCGCTGCACTGTCAGTGGGTCAGCACTGAGGAAGTTCTGCACGGTCAGTGGGTCAGCACTGAGGGAGTGCTGCACTGTCAGAGGGTCAGCACTGAGGAAGTGCTGCACTGTTAGATGTTCAGCACTGAGGGAGTGCTGCACTGTCACAGGGTCAGTGCTGAGGGAGTGCTGCACTGTCAGTGGTTCAGCACTGAGGGAGTGCTGCACTGTCAGTGGGTCAGCACTCGGTGAGTGTGGCACTATTAGGGGAGCAATACTGAGAGAGCGCAGCACTGTCAGAGTGTCTGTACAGAGGAAGTGCTGCACTGTGAAAGGGTCAATAATGAGGGAGCACTGTACTATCAGTGCGCCAGTAATGAGGGAGTGCTGCACTGTCAGAGGGTCAGTACTGAGAGAGCGGCGCAGTCAAAGGGTCAGCATTGGGGAGTGTGGCACTGTTAGGGGGGCAATACTGAGAGAGCTCAGCACTGTCAGAGGGTCAATACTGAGGAAGTGCTGCACTGTCGGAGGGTCAGTACGGAGGGAATGCTGCACTGTGAGAGGGTCAGTAATGAGGGAGTGCTGCACTGTCCGAGGGGCAGTACTGAGGGAGTGCTGCACTGTCCGAGGGGCAGTACTGAGGGAGTGCTGCACTGTCAGAGGGTCAGTACTGAGGGAGTGCTGCACTGTCGGAGGGTCAGTACTGAGGGAGTGCTGCACTGTCGGAGGGTCAGTACTGAGGGAGTGCTGCACTGTCAGAGGGTCAGTACTGAGGAAGTGCTGCACTGTCAGAGGGTCAGTACTGAGGGAGTGCTGCGCGACTGAGGGCCAGTACGGAGGGAATGCTGCACTGTGAGTGGTTCAGTAATGAGGAAGTGCTGCACTGTCGAAGGGTCACTACTGAGGGAGTGCTGCACTGTCAGAGGGTCAGTACTGAGGGAGTGCTGCACTGTCAGAGGGTCAGTACTGAGAGAGCGCTGCGCGGTCAGACGGTCACTACTGAGGGAGTGCTGCACTGTCAGAGGGTCAGTACTGAGGGAGTGCTGCACTGTCAGAGGGTCAGTACGGAGGGAATGCTGCACTGTGAGAGGGTCAGTAATGAGGGAGTGCTGCACTGTTAGAGGGTCAGTACTGAGGGAGTGGTGCACTGTCATTGGGTCAGCACTGAGGGAGTGCTGCACTGTCATTGGGTCAGCCCTGAGGGAGTGCTGCACTGTCAGAGGGTCAGTACTGAGGGAGTGCTACACTTTCGCAGGGTCAGTACTGTGGGAGTTCTGCACTGTCAGAGGGTCAGTACTGAGGGAGTGCTGCACTGTCAGAGGGTCAGTACTGAGGGAGCGCTGCACTGTCGGAGTGTCAGTACTGAGGGTGCGCTGCACTGTCCGAGGGTAAGTACTGAGGGAGTGCTTATTTGTCGGAGGGTCAGTACTGAGAGAGCTGCACAGTCCATGGGTCAGCACTGGGGGAGTGCTGCACTGTCAGAGGGTCAGTCCTGAGGGAGTGCTGCTCTGTCAGAGGGTCAGTACTGAGGGAGTGCTGCTCTGTCAGAGGGTCAGTACTACGGGAGTGCTGCACTGTCAGAGGGTCAGTACTAAGGGAGTGCTGCACTGTCAGAGGGTCAGTACTGAGGGTGTGCTGCACTGTCAGAGGGTCAGTACTGAGGGTGTGCTGCACTGTCAGAGGGTCAGTACTGAGGGTGTGCTGCACTGTCAGAGGCTCAATACTGAGGGAGTGCTGCACTATTAGAGGGTCAGTACGGAGGGAGTGCTGCACTGTGAGAGGGTCAGTATACTGAGGGAGTGCTGCAATGTGAGAGGGTCAGTAATGAGGGAGTGCTGCACTGTCAGAGGGTCAGTACTGAGGGAGCAATGCACTGTCAGATGGTCAGTACTGAGTGAGTGCTGCACTGTCAGAGGGTCAGTACTGAGAGAGCGCAGCCTTGTCGGAGGGTCAGTACTGAGGGAGCACTGCACTGTCGGAGGGTCAGTACTGAGGGAGTGCTGCACTGTCGGAGGGTCAGTACTGAGGGAGTGCTGCTCTGTCAGAGGGTCAGTACTGAGGGAGTGCTGCACTGTCAGAGGGTCAGTACTACGGGAGTGCGGCACTGTCAGAGGGTAGGTGCTGAGGGAGTGCTGCACTGTCGGAGGGTCAGTACTGAGGGAGTGCTGCACTGTCAGAGGGTCAGTACTGAGGGAGTGCTGCACTGTCATACGGTCAGTACTGAGGGAGTGCTGCAGTGTCAGAGAGTCAGTACTGAGGGAGTGCTGCGCTGAAGGAGTGTCAGCACTGAAGGAGTGCTGCACTGTCAGAGCGTCAGCACTGAGGGAGCGCTGCACTGTCAGACGGTCAGTACTGAGTGAGTGCCGCAATGTCGGAGGGTCAGTGCTGAGGGAGTGCTGCACCGTCAGAGGGTCAGTACTGAGGGAGTGCTGCAGTGTCAAAGGGTCAGTACTGAGGGAGCGCTGCACTGTCAGTGGGTCAGCACTGAGGAAGTGCTGCACGGTCAGTGGGTCAGCACTGAGGGAGTGCTGCACTGTCAGATGTTCAGCACTGAGGGAGTGCTGCACTGTCAGAGGGTCAGCACTGAGGGAGTGCTGCACTGTCAGATGTTCAGCGCTGAGGGAGTGCTGCACTGTCAGTGGGTCAGCACTCGGGGAGTGTGGCACTATTAGGGGAGCAATACTGAGAGAGCGCAGCACTGTCAGAGGGTCTGTACAGAGAAGTGCTGCACTGTGAAAGGGTCAATAATGAGGGAGCACTGTACTATCAGTGCGCCAGTAATGAGGGAGTGCTGCACTGTCAGAGGGTCAGTACTGAGAGAGCGGCACAGTCAAAGGGTCAGCATTGGGGAGTGTGGCACTGTTAGGGGGGCAATACTGAGAGAGCTCAGCACTGTCAGAGGGTCAATACTGAGGAAGTGCTGCACTGTCGGAGGGTCAGTACTGAGGGAGTGCTGCACTGTCCGAGGGGCAGTACTGAGGGAGTGCTGCACTGTCAGAGGGTCAGTACTGAGGGAGTGCTGCACTGTCAGAGGGTCAGTACTGAGGAAGTGCTGCACTGTCAGAAGGTCAGTACTGAGGGAGTGCTGCGCTACTGAGGGTCAGTACAGAGGGAATGCTGCACTGTGAGAGGTTCAGTACTGAGGGAGTGCTGCACTGTCGAAGGGGTCAGTACTGAGGGAGTGCTGCACTGTCAGAGGGTCTGTGCTGAGGGAGTGCTGCACTGTCGGAGGGTCAGTACTGAGGGAGTGCTGCACTGTCAGAGGGTCTGTGCTGAGGGAGTGCTGCACTGTCAGAGGGTCAGTACTGAGGGAGCGCTGCACTGTCAGACGGTCAGTACTGAGGGAGTGCTGCACTGTCAGAGGGTCAGTACTGAGGGAGTGCTGCGCTACTGAGGGTCAGTACTGAGGGTGTGCTGCACTGTCAGAGGGTCAGTACTGAGAGAGTGCTGCGCGGTCAGACGGTCACTACTGAGGGATTGCTGCGCTGTCAGAGGGTCAGTACTGAGGGAGTGCTGCACTGTCAGAGGGTCAATACTGAGGGAGTGCTGCTCTGTCAGAGGGTCAGTACTGAGGGAGTGCTGCACTGTAAGAGGGTCAGTAATGAGGGAGTGCTGCACTGTCGGAGGGTCAGTACTGAGGGAGTGCTGCACTGTCAGACGGTCAGTACTGAGGTAGTGCTGCACTGTCAGAGAGTCAGTACTGAGCGAGTGCTGCACTGTCAGAGGGTCAGTACGAAGGGAGTGCTGCACTGCCAGAGGGTCACTACTGAGGGAGTGCTGCACGGGCAGAGGTTCAGTACTGAGGGAGCGCTGCACTGTCAGAGGGTCAGTACTGAGAGAGCGCAGCCTTGTCGGAGGGTCAGTACTGAGGGAGTGCTGCACTGTCGGAGGGTCAGTACTGAGGGAGTGCTGCACTGTCGGAGGGTCAGTACTGTGGGAGTGCTGCTCTGTCAGAGGGTCAGTACTGAGGGAGTGCTGCACTGTCAGACGGTCAGAATTGAGGGAGTGCTGCAGTGTCAGAGGGTCAGTACTGAGGGAATGCTGCACTGTCAGAGAGTCAGTACTGAGGGAGTGCTGCGATGAAGGAGTGTCAGCACTGAAGGAGTGCTGCACTGTCAGAGCGTCAGCACTGAGGGAGCGCTGCACTGTCAGACGGTCAGTACTGAGTGAGTGCCGCAATGTCGGAGGGTCAGTGCTGAGGGAGTGCTGCACTGTCGGACGGTCAGTACTGAGGGAGTGCTGCAATGTCAGTGGGTCAGTACTGAGGGAGCGCTGCACTGTCAGTGGGTCAGCACTGAGGGAGTGCTGCACTGTCAGAGAGTCAGTACTGAGGGAGTGCTGCGCTGAAGGAGTGTCAGCACTGAAGGAGTGCTGCACTGTCAGAGCGTCAGCACTGAGGGAGCGCTGCACTGTCACACGGTCAGTACTGAGTGAGTGCCGCAATGTCGGAGGGTCAGTGCTGAGGGAGTGCTGCACTGTCGGACGGTCAGTACTGAGGGAGTGCTGCAGTGTCAAAGGGTCAGTACTGAGGGAGCGCTGCACTGTCAGTGGGTCAGCACTGAGGAAGTGCTGCACGGTCAGTGGGTCAGCACTGAGGGAGTGCTGCACTGTCAGATGTTCAGCACTTTGGGAGTGCTGCACTGTCAGAGGGTCAGCACTGAGGGAGTGCTGCACTGTCAGATGTTCAGCACTGAGGGAGTGCTGCACTGTCAGTGGGTCAGCACTCGGGGGAGTGTGGCACTATTAGGGGAGCAATACTGAGAGAGCGCAGCACTGTCAGAGGGTCTGTACAGAGGAAGTGCTGCACTGTGAAAGGGTCAATAATGAGGGAGCACTGTACTATCAGTGCGCCAGTAATGAGGGAGTGCTGCACTGTCAGAGGGTCAGTACTGAGAGAGCGGCACAGTCAAAGGGTCAGCATTGGGGAGTGTGGCACTGTTAGGGGGGCAAAACTGAGAGAGGTCAGCACTGTCAGAGGGTCAATACTGAGGAAGTGCTGCACTGTCGGAGGGTCAGTACTGAGGGAGTGCTGCACTGTCCGAGGGGCAGTATTGAGGGAGTGCTGCACTGTCGGAGGGTCAGTACTGAGGGAGTGCTGCACTGTCAGAGGGTCAGTACTGAGGAAGTGCTGCACTGTTAGAAGGTCAGTACTGAGGGAGTGCTGCACTACTGAGGGTCAGTACAGAGGGAATGCTGCACTGTGAGAGGTTCAGTACTGAGGGAGTGCTGCACTGTCGAAGGGTCAGTACTGAGGGAGTGCTGCACTGTCAGAGGGTCTGTGCTGAGGGAGTGCTGCACTGTCGGAGGGTCAGTACTGAGGGAGTGCTGCACTGTGAGAGGGTCTGTGCTGAGGGAGTGCTGCACTGTCAGAGGGTCAGTACTGAGGGAGCGCTGCACTGTCAGACGGTCAGTACTGAGGGAGTGCTGCACTGTCAGAGGGTCAATACTGAGGGAGTGCTGCGCTACTGAGGGTCAGTACTGAGGGTGTGCTGCACTGTCAGAGGGTCAGTACTGAGAGAGCGCTGCGCGGTCAGACGGTCACTACTGAGGGATTGCTGCACTGTCAGAGGGTCAGTACTGAGGGAGTGCTGCACTGTCAGAGGGTCAATACTGAGGGAATGCTGCTCTGTCAGAGGGTCAGTACTGAGGGAGTGCTGCACTGTCAGAGGGTCAGTACGGAGGGAATGCTGCACTGTGAGAGGGTCAGTAATGAGGGAGTGCTGCACTGTCGGAGGGTCAGTACTGAGGGAGTGCTGCACTGTCAGACGGTCAGTACTGAGGTAGTGCTGCACTGTCAGAGAGTCAGTACTGAGCGAGTGCTGCACTGTCAGAGGGCCAGCACTGAGGGAGTGCTGCAATGTCAGAGGGTCAGTACGAAGGGAGTGCTGCACTGCCAGAGGGTCACTACTGAGGGGAGTGCTGCACGGGCAGAGGTTCAGTACTGAGAGAGCGCAGCCTTGTCGGAGGGTCAGTACTGAGGGAGTGCTGCACTGTCGGAGAGTCAGTACTGAGGAGTGCTGCG